>JALPCD010000199.1:0-19296 GCA_026538415.1 Cryptococcus sp. GC_Crypt_1
ACGTCGAGACACCGTCGTCCGATACCAAGCCGCTTCCCGACTCGCTTTACGCGTACGACCTCTTCGCCGTCGTCACGCACGAGGGCAAGCTGGACAATGGGCATTATTGGGCAGACGTCTTGAGCGGGGACGAGTGGTGGCATTGCGATGACGATAAAGGTGAGCCAGCACCCCCAGCTTGCGAGTCTCCAGCTGAAAATCAGTCACTCCGATCACGCTCAAAGGTGTACTTGCCCAAAAGGCGTACATGCTTTTCTACGTCAAACGATCTCTCGCGTACGCGCAGCCGATGGCCAAATTGCTCGCTACGCATAGCTCCAACACCATCCCCACCGTCGCCAGCACGACCGCATCTACAACAGGCCACAAGTCGAACGGAACGACGGTGCCTCCGCCTCTCGGTGCGCAGGGGATGAGCGGTGGTGTACCTACGCCTAAGAAGGGGTTCAAGGGATTGCCGGACAAGCCCAGGACGCCGAACAGTCCGTATATGGGTCGAGGTGGACATCCCATCAATGGGATGGCTGTATAGCAAGGAAAAGCAATATGCATGACACGCCTTAGTCGTCTATCGACTTGCCGGAACGGCCGATTCCCTAGATTTGACACTTGACAATCGGATCGCTCTAGCTGCCAGGAAACCATTGATAGGCCCCAGCATGATAGAGGTAGACAATGTGGATGTGGTGCAAGCGATTGAGACTCCTGTGTGCATGTTCTGTTCTTGATGAGTCGCTTGTGGGAAACCGATGGCTAGAGATGATGATTTCCTCCCCTCTCTTCCTGCTGTCGCCTCTTACTTTGAACTGCCCTACGTCGTCACAAAAAAATCGTTGCCCTCATGCAAAAATCAGGCCTACTGTGTGGATATCCGGGGAGGCCGTGGAGACCAATCTATGCGCGGTCGGGGAGGCTGACGAGGAATTTGTCAAAGCTCTACTTGGGACTGCTGCTCGCATGTGAGGACGATTATCCTCGTCTTGTCTCTGTTGCCCCGTGCGTTTGGAGTGTCCTACAACGTCGAAAAAAAAATCGCTGTTCCTATACAAAAATTGCGCAGACTATATGGGTATACTAGAGGTCATAGAGACAATGTCATGCATGGTAGGGTATGATCTCGACCAGCTGGGCAAGTTTACTGCTGATTGCTACAAATAGGTAGGACGGGTTTTCATTGTTTCCTTCCCCATTGCTCCTGACTTCGGACGGCCCTACACCTTCACAAAAAAATCGCTGGACCTCTACAAAAATCATGCAGACTATATGGGTATTCTAGAGGTCATACAGACGATCCTATGCATGGTAGGGTATGTTCTCGACAGCTTGTGCAAGCTTGTTGCTGATTGCTGCGAATAGGTAGGAGGGGTTTTCCTTCTTTCCTGCCCCAATTACCCCTGACTTTGGACGGCCCTACGTCTTCACAAAAAAATCGCTGGACCTCTACAAAAATCAGGCAGACTATATGGGTGTTCTAGAGATCATAGAAACAATCCTATGCATGGTAGGGTATTGTCTCGACAGCTCGTGCGAGCTTGTTGCCGATTGCTGCGAATAGCTAGGACGATTTTTCCCTTGTTTCTTCTGTTGAGCCCTCTGGTTATGAACGCCCCCCCCAAGTCGTTCAAAAAAAATACCTGGACCTTGACAAAATTCAAGCAGACTTGCTTGATGTAGGAGAAGGAGCACAATCCTCTCTATGCATGATAAGACCTGTATTTGGCGAGTTGTGCTGGTTGGTCGTATCGGTGTGATCGGTTCTACGGTCTGTCTGTAGCTCTCTCCTCAACATTGGACCGTGCCATCTCGTTGGAAAAAAATCGCTTCACGTTTACAAAAATCAAGTCGACTATCTCGATGTAGGAGAAGCCAACGAGAGCTCTCTATGCACCGTAGGGCCTGCCATTCACGAGTTGTGCTGGTTGATCGTTCGAGGTAACCGATTTCTACCAACTGTCTGTTGCCATCTACCCTTTGCTTTTGACCTTTCCACCTCGTCGATAAAAAATCGCTGAATGTCCACAAAGTTCATGGCAACTCTATCGGAACAGGCGAAGCCAACGAGTCGCCTACAAGCATGCTCTCACACATTGTCGACGAGTTATAGCTCTATGAAGACTGAATTCCCCTCCTCGTGCGTCCCCTCACTTCTCCCTCCGATATCGATCGTCCCAGCAGAGCTTCTATGCATTTAGAGCGGTCTTCGGCTTGTCCTCCGTCAGGAGAGTGGGCTTGAATTTTGTCGAGGTATAGCGATTTTTTGTTGATGAGGTAGAACGGTTCAAAGTCAGGTCAGGTTAGTCGACATGGGACGAGGTCGAACCTGAAGAGGAAATCGCCGCCCGTCTCATCACATCGTATCTCGCCGACAGGCTTCGTCATGCACAGGAGTAGTCTCATGTTGCTCTTCGTCTCGACCACTATATAGACATATCACTTTTCAACAGACACCCGGTTGGAAGCACGAGAGGCTCTGCGGCAGCACGCCTGAACGCAAGATGAGATCACTCGGAACGACGCTCGCTGCGCTCTCGCTCGTCTTAGGCTGGTCCACCTATGCCGCTCGAGCCGATCAACTCGCTTTCCACCTCGAATCGCCCGCGTCTATCACCTCAACGTCCTCTTTCCCTTCGACAGCTAGCTCGACATTCAATACGCCATCAGAAGTCGGCATATTCGCCGAGACAATCGTATCGACCCTCTCTTCCTCTTCACAACATACCATCTTCCTTCGCCTACTCCAACGCTCGAAATGTATTCCTCTGCTGGCTCATATCGGCAACGCGACGGTCTTTGCGCCGACAAATGATGCTTGGAAAGAGTGGTTTGGGCGGAATGTGCCCGACGAGGGGATGTACCTAGGTTGGCTGGATTCGACACTTGTCGAAGAGGTGTACTCCGACTCGCCTGTCGTGGAGGGAAGGAAGGGAAAAGATGACATGAAAGATGTAGAGCAAGAGCTCGATGGGGACTACCTGGATAACCAGAATTGGGCGCTACGGCAACACCTCTTATACCACATGCTCAACTATACTCTCCCTCCGTCATCGTTCATCCCTCAACCTGAAACCAACATCACGATCCAGACATCTCTCCTCTTCCCACTAGCTCAAGAACCGGCACTACCGCCTACTCCACCAGATGGACCGCCTTGGCTTCCTCGAGGAGGAGAAGGAATGTTGGGCGGACACGGCCAGAGACTGCGCTTCGTCAAAGGCGGTTCGGAAGAAGGTGGAGAGAGAGGCAGAGTAGGGGCGGATCATGCCGGCGAGGGAGGTGCGGATGTATGGGATGGGAGTGGATGGCCGAAGATGCCCAAGGTGCCGAAGAATGGGACGGAGTTGGTGGAGATTTTGGGAAGGAAAGGAAAGAAGGAGCCAGACGGTGGTGATCATCATGGGCGAGACGAGGATGATGGGCGATTTGAGGTCGTGGGGGCAAGGTGGACGAGGAATGGGGTGGTCGTAGGTGTGCACGGTGTCCTGGAGCCTCCTCCTTCTCTCGGTGAGCTAGATTATACGGGTTGTTAGAGCCGAGCTGACAAGGTAGAAACAATCATCAAGAATCACCCAGATCTCAGCTACCTCTCCCACCTCCTCTCGAATACACCTCTTCCCTCTCCCCTGCCCAATAATCTATCGTCCTCGCCTCATTTGACAATCTTCGCTCCTTCAAACCAAGCTTTTGACGGTGTCTTTGACGAGGTGGAGAGAGGATATCTGGAGGGAGGATTCGGGGCAGAAGGAGTCGGGCGGATCGTTGGTGGAGGGGTCGTTCTTGGCGTAGCGAAGGATGGCGTAGGATGGTCCGACCATTGGGGAAATAAGGAGCTTCGAGGTGAGTTATACCGTGAGCGAAAACCGGGGCTGACGTTTAGTCGAAAGTGCCTCTGGGCTCGATTTGGCCGTCGAGGCCTCGGAGAATGGGGATCTCAAGGTGAACGGGACTTCGGCCACAGCAGTAGACATCTTCGCTTCCAACGGTGAGCGCTTCATCTTCTGATGTCGTTTCAATAGCTCACGTCAGGTGTCCTCCACATCCTTCCCTCTTTGCTGCTTCCGCCCGACTTCTCCCTTCTCAACTCGGCAGAAAAGGTCCTCCTGTCAATCAACGCCACTCGCTTCGTCTCACTCCTTCGATCCGCCAATCTGTCTTCGACCTACATCGGCGCACCGAAAGAGCAGGAAGAAGCATGGACGATTCTTGCTCCTACCGACGAGGTGCTCGATATCATGGACAAATGGGGCAACCCTTACCCTGCTGCGTTGCAATCGAGAGCTTTCGAAGACGTCTCGCCTATCGCCGCGCTGCTGCAATATCATATCCTCCCTGGTCGCTTATCGCCTAAAGACATCCGCGATGGCATGCTGGTCGGTACCGAACTCCGTACAACTTCGCTCAAAGGGGACCGACAACGACTCAAGATCGACGTGTCAGAGCGACTGGACAGGACCAATTGGAACAATATCGGTCATGGCGAGATACGTTTCGGCGGCGCGACTGTCCTCGGGAAACCGGTCAGATCGGGAAAATCCATCATCTACATCTTGTCTTCACTCCTCTCTCCCCCGGACGACGTGCTGCAAACCGCAGTGACGGATCTGCAACTCTCGACGTTTATCGCAGCGGTCTATGCGGCAAATTTGGAACGCATCGTCAAACGCACGGCGGCTGTCACCTACTTTATCCCTCGTAATCGGGCTTTCGCATCGATGGGTTTGGGTATGAAGTATCTGTTACTGCCGGAAGGAAAGGACGAGCTTCGCAAGGTCATACGGTATCATTCGGTCAATGGGATCGTCTACTCTTCGGATGTCGAATCGGGTCGTACGAAGTACAAGACGTTATCGGGAGGACAAGTTGTTCTGACCCAAACGAACGGTAGTCTCGCTATCTCCTCGCCTACAAAGTGGGAAGGACACGACTCGAGAGAGGACTTGCCGTCCAATGGAGAGCTTCGACCCGCCCATGTCGCCTTGACGGATGCGTTGACCTCGACCGGAGTGATACACACTATCGACAGTGTGATGATACCGGCCGACGTCTCGATTACCATCTCCAAGTTGATTAGGGGATCGAAACATACGACAATGGGCGAGTTGATGATCCGAGCTGGGCTGGGGTGGATCTTGGAAGGCAGGGAACCGACGACGGACGAGGTCTCGCATGCGGTATTGGACGGGATCGTTCGAGCCTCGAGTGATCGAGACAATGACGACGCCGATCTGCCCGATATGGACTCGCTCGCCATGCCCAGTTACACTCTTCTCCTTCCCACCGACAAGGCGTTTTCCCAGCTCAACCTGACGCGATACCTCGAAGACTCTGATGCGCTGCTCGACCTGCTCAAGCTGCATATCATCCCGACGCAACCTCGCACGCCTAGATTCAGGGATTCGAACCAACCTGCCGATCCGCCCAAGGATGGTCAGCCTTTGTCGATAGCGGACGATCTGGTGTATTCGACATTGTTGTCTGCTTCGTCGAAATATGGCGATGTAGCGTTCAGAGCGACGGGTGATAATTCGTTTATCATCGGTATCAAGGGCGCAGCGAGGAGTGGACGAGGGTGGAATGGGGATGCAGCGAGAGTAGGTGAGTATGGACGAGCGAGCGTGAGGTGGAGGAAGAGTGTGGGATGGAGTATGCATGGGCAGAAGCATAAGGGGGATAAAGGAGGTAAAGAGGAGGGCCAGCCGGCCGAAAGGGATGATACGAATTTGGAGCTATGGAGAGGAGGATTGACGTTGGGCGGAGGGGTGTTGGTGATTGACTCGGTACTCGTTCCATACGAGCCGAGCTGGTTCAATCGGTGAGTCGACGATCGTCGTTCGAAAGGATGTAGGCGCTGACGCGATAGATGGGGCTGGTTGGTGATCATGCTAGTGGGCGTCGGGGTGGTCTTGCTCGTCGCAGGGGGATGCGTCGGGTGGTGGTGGATCACCAAGAGAAAGCAGGACGAGGCAGAATATGAGCCACTCGAAGGTGAAGAGGAAGATTAGGACCGGGATGGTGAGGAAGAATTTTGTATCTTTAGCATATAGAGCGTACGGCGAGGTGATACCCGTTGTCTAGCACAGGACGAGTGTTGTATGCATGGCCACATCTGATCGAATGTGGGACGACCAGCCAATGTGCAGACCATCACACATTAATAGACCAAGCGGGAAGAGCAGAGCGCAACTCGCATTGAAGCCATTCACCAATGAACCCCTTCGAATAGCCAGAACTGCATCGTATCATCTCGTACAAGCTCCAACCAAAAGAAGAACCTCCTATCAACCCATTCCGTCCTTCGTTTACTTGAGGGGAACGCTAATGCGTCAGTTTCACATCTCTCATCCCGCAGGAGGGGAACGTACAATCGAGAGTCCTTCATGTTGGCACCTCGACCGTGACCGACGGGCTTGTAGGTGATACTACACGTCAGGATGAGTTACATTGAAACAAGAGGGAAACGCACGAGAACTCTCCGAGGTAGTGACCAGTCATCTCGGGCTTGACCTCGACGGTGGTGAACGACTTTCCGTTCTGCATCCGTCAGTCTCGACGTTTGATGTAAATATGGGGCAATGGGCAATGGGTGGTCCGGCCGACTCACGTAGACACCGACGACGGATCCAATCATCTCGGGGACAATGATCATGTCTCGCAAGTGAGTCTTGACCATGTCGGGCTTCTGGTTGGGTTGAGCCTCCTTCTTTGACTTTCTAAGCTTCTTGATCAATCCCATTGGTCGTCGCTTGAGACCTCGTTGGAACCTTCTTCGGGCTCGAGCGTGGACGAGCTGGAGGGTTGGAGATGACGAGTGGCATAGTGAGGTAGGAGCAAGCGAGCAACGAAGGGAAAGAGCATAGAGGACGAGATGTATTATTGATTGTGTCGAAAGAAGAAGAAAATGATCAGCGATACTCCATATTTGTAGATAGGTGCAAGGCTCACCTCGATGAGAGACTCGTTGTTGAGGTCGAGCAGTTGGTCGAGCTCAACACCTCGGTACTGGTACTTCTTGAAGGATCGGGATGCCTTCTTGGCCGCAGCCTCCTCGCCAGTAGTAAAGTCCGCCATTTTCTACACAAATCGGACGAGACGCAGAGGAAAGAGCGAAAGGCGAAACGGAGAACGAGATGATAGAACGAGTGAAGAGGAAAGTCGAGAGCAAGAGAGAGAACCTAGGTCAGCTGTCTGTCGATGGGGTATATATCGTGTCGACATACGAGTTTTAGGTGAAAGAGAAGAGAAGAGGTCTTTGGACACTTTGTCGAAAGGGTTGCAACGTCGGGCGCAGAGCATCAGGCAGGTCAGGCCAATCCACCAGCGAGCAGCTACAGCTCCCACCCAGGCGGGGGCAGGCGCAAAGTGAGGGGGGTGGTGGCAAATTCAATTTCGCCTCATACCCTCGGGGTTTGGCTGTTTGTTATAACGCCGTTATGCAGTGGAGCGGGATCAGATCAGAAATGCAGCAGCCTCTCCACCTTGGCAATCTGCCCGGCGCGACGGATTTCTTCGAGCTCGTCGCGAGTTGCTTGTTGCTCTTTCAACCCCGATGCATGGACTGCCATGCTCTCTTTTGCTTAGCTATCAAAGCTTCATCCTGGAGAAACGGAGCGGGGTCAGAAGAAGCAAACCCCCCATCGCTCGACCGATCTCCCCTTCTGGGGAGACAGCTCGTCTTGCTCGCCTATCGAACGGGACGACCGGTAGACGTTGGGACATATGGACGGACCTATGATAACATGCATGGATGATGATACACAATGGCAATGCTGAAGTATGGGATACAACTGAGATGACGAAGGCGATGGGGTGACAAGGTCGATGGTTGGAACGGAACGGATGATGCGGAGAGGTCTGGATCCAGCGATACGTCGGGATCTAGTCGCAGGGTTCGGCTGGTATCACTCGAGGGACAGCGCACTAGGTCGTCAGCCGGGACAGTTCAATCGACAAAGTGGCTCACCTTCGCTCGCTCCTGCCCGTAGCAGGGTAATACATCGCCCACTCAAACTCGCCCCCTTCGCCTTCAGCTCCTCCGCCCGACACGAATCGACCCGGATTGAGAACGTGACAACCCTCGTAGGTCAACTCGTACCGCTCAAAGTTGTCGGCCAAGATCAACGCTGTCGGCATGGGGTATAGCCTCATCGCATGATCGTATTCCCACAAAGTCGGTCTAGTCGATTGAGGTAGGGGTGACAAGTGAGATTGGTCGAGAATCGTCTGCACCAGCTACTTGTCAATTCGTGATTCACGAGAAACGGCGAACAGGACTCACATAACGCTTCATATCTGCACCTTCTTCATCCTTGATTCCCACCAGGCCTCTGACCATCCTCCCCATCAAGTCTTCTCGGTAAATGACAATCTCTTGGCCAAAGTAGCGTATCCTGCACGGGTTCGACACGAAGCGAGCCTTCGGTATCCTCGCTGTGAGTCGAGAGGTAAAGGCGGTGGGCAGAGCAGGTCGAGGTAGAGTCGAGGAAGACCAAGGGTCGAGCGGTCCGGGAACAAAGATAAAGTGAGAATTGTGAAGCAAGGGGAACGATTGGAGCAGGTCGGTCAGGGCGTTGAATCCGTCTGTCCTGTCAGCTAGTCGCGGCAGTGCATTCGGGATATAGCTTACTGGTGTACCGCTTCAAACCGCTTTCACCTTCCCAGCCTCTCTGACAAAAGTTGCCGCAAAGGATAAAAGCCATAGGTCGGTATTCGGCTGCATCGGCATATCCTTCAAACATCCTTCGTAGAGCCGGTATCGTTCGAGGATGGTCGAGCCAGACATCGGACAGAACAACAAAGGATACTTGAGTATTTGCCTGTATGGTTGGTGCGTATTTTTGCTGCACCGTCAGCTCGATGACAATCCCTGATGACTCACCTCTTCCTTCAATGACAGTGCACCATTCCCTGTAAAGTCTACATGTCCATGCAGAGCTCTACTCGTCAGCTTGACTTGCAGTATCTGGGAACGATCAGCTCACCTCGAGACGTCCCTCTTCTCGCTGGGTGGATGACCCAAAGCCAACACTCTCATCGTTTCCTCTATCGTATATTCCCCCTCGATCAATGTCATGCACCCCTCCGTAAACAGCCCCTCTCCTGGTACCTATGTCGTCAGCTGTATCACTATGTGGATCTGGAAGCTCACGGCATCCGTCATGTCCAGCCTGACCCTTCCTTCTCCGTCTTCCAAGCATAATCTTCCCTCCGGATCTCTAGACAACATCCCGAACAATAGGAACAGCTGACCAGATCGTCCTAGCAGGTTTCGAGTCGAGGTAAGCTTGAGGTAGTTGGCTCGGTCGTGTCCTCCTATGGCGGGCGGCGTGAAGTTCTCGTTGCGCAGGATGATCTACACGTTAGCCAAAGTGACAGATCAGACAGAAAAATATCGACTCACCTCTCTGATCATCGCCCATCGCTCGCGTAGATAAGCTGACCGACTCAGAGCTTGACCCGCTATAGAAGGCTTCTTCTTTGACCTGACGTGTCAGCTTTTGGACACCCAAGCAGATATTACGGCTCACGTTGTAAAGCCTGCTCTGACCGAATCAAAGTGTACAGGCGGCATGTCGAAAGCGTCTATCACAGCAAAGTGCGCTTCGACATTGATTTCGCTAGGATCGACATCGTCGGCATCGTCCGTCGTACCAACTTGAAGTGCTTCATAAGCCTTTTTGAGCGCAGGTAGAGAGACCAAGGAGGATGAGTCTGGCAACTCAGCGAAGCTCGGTGCGAAAGGGAGGGAAGGAAGAGACTTACCTTCTGCTTTGAGATATTCCCTGGCCCAGAACTCTAGGCCGGTGATCCATTCTTCCTCAGGTATGTCATTCTCCGAGTCAGCTTGTACAACAAAGGAGTTGGTGAGCTCACCTGACTCAAGACCTCTTCTATATAGCCCAGTGCCGAAGCAGGAAGCGTCAAAGAGTGTTTCGTCGAGAAGACCTGTCGAAATCAGCTAAAGGGAGTGATGAGTGTGCTAGCTGACCTTGACGATCGCCGCTCTCATCCGATTGACCATGTTGTATCGAGCTAGATTGTGATGTTCAGAACAAATATGTCCACGGACATGAAATTGAAGGGGTCGTGGTGGACCAGCTCGACGCGTCGCGAGAGAAAAGAGAAGGGTTGGACCGTGGGAAACCTCGAAATGGGCCAAGTTGGGTGGCAAAATCAACTTTCAACCATCCTACGAGTACTCATTGCCGAGCTCTTGTTGTCATCTCATCATCAACCGCTGACTACAAGGATATGGAGTTCATGTATAGCTAGTGAGTCCAGCTGCTTGTTCAAAGGCAGTAGACTCTACCGAGTACTACAGGCGAAAGATGCATCATCGCAGCGGATCCTAGAAGTGGATTCCGACTTGGTAGAACCGGACGAATCGCTCTTCCGCTACCTGCCACCGGTCCCTGACATAACCCCTACCTCGAAGTCGGGCTTCGTATGGCTTATCTTCAAGAAGGCAAGTGCATCCCCCTGTCTATACCGAGACTGCAACAACCCAAGATCGAGTACGAGTATATCAGCTATTCATGTATGTAGTCTATACCTTCCCAAAGCCTATGGGTCCTATATTGTCGTGCCCTCTGGCATCAACTGCGCAGCCAAACCCAATCCCGTCCTCATCAAGTCCAATCTCGTCGAGAAGATCTCGGTCAACAAGAATGCCGAGAAGGAACTATCGTTCCAATAGCTCGCATGCGCCGTGATCATGTCCAGGTACTCGCTCACTCCAGCCGATTGGAGGTAAAAATCGATATTACCATGCGGATTGAGTGCCGAGAATCGCCTTTCTCCTCGAGATCCTTCGAGTCGTTCTTCGCCCGATGGACCCGTCATCTCGATACCGCTCGGGAGTCGGATCGCACCCGGTCGACGAGGTTTGGTCTCCTTTGTCGATCCTCCACTCGAGATGTAAGGCAGGGATGGTAGGTACCGCGATATACTGCCGATGCCTTCGGTAAAGGAGGATAGGAAGGGCGCAGTAACGGATGTGATGGCGAGTGGAGGTCGTTTGGTCGCTAGCGAGACGTCAACTGCCGCATTGAGCTGGTAGGCGATTGGATCGGTAAAGTAGAAAATGTTGTAGAGCGAGTCGATGGCCATGCATCCAAATTTGCCTGATCGGTCGAGCGCTTCATCCTGAGGCGAGTGCATCGTCCTCTCCCGTCCTTTTCGAGGCATGATCTGCGTTTGGTCGAGGTGAAGGAAAATGCCGAGCGGGCTACCGCAGAGGAAGAGGTTGGATGTGTTGAAGAGGAAGCGATTTCGAGTGTCGTTACGCATAGTTACCGGTAGATCGGAGAGAGGGGGAAGGCGTGTGGGCTGGTTGGAGAGAATGTTGGCAGCTAAAGCAGAACCGAGCTAGACGTCAGCTTGGTAGAAGAATAGAGAATGTGAGCTCACCGAGTGACCGATAATGTGTACTCTGCCGTTGTACTGAAAGTCGGGATTTCTTGCAATCCAGAGTCGATACAGCTTGTTGGCCTGCGAACATACTGCCTCGATCATCTTTTGGCGATGGTGAGACATGTACATGGGAATGTCGAGCAACACCTGGAAGTCAGCCGCTGGACCACGCCCAAGTATAGCCAGGATACTGCTCACCGAGTTGGTCAACTCTCGTACCACCGGAATCGACTTGTTGATCGTGATATCCGCCATGGTAAACCGGTTGTCCATCCCATGATCCTTGTCCTCCTGACTCTTGGCGTCTTCCAAGTCTAGAGAAGCTCGCCATTGCACCGGTAGCACCTGCACCCTTCTATCCCGGATGATCGAGGCCAAGGCAGGGTTGTTGGACTGTTTCCTGACCTGTCAGCATCACTGGCCGCATCGAGTCTGAATGGACACACCTCAGAACTGATCGTAGTTGATTCCCAGCATATACAAAGCTATACGACTCGTATTGCGTAGCGAGCTGTTGACCGATACCGTGTATGACGAGGATAAGATCGGTACAAGGCGCATCGTCGTCGTCGGCATCCACCTGTGTGTCAGTTTCGACGAGAAGCGACGCAGATGGTATCACTCACCACAGGCAAAAATTCCTCCTCTATCGCTTGGTCTGATTTTGACCCCTTGTCCTCTCCTCGTCCCTTCAGCCCATTCCTAAACTCGTGTAAGGCCTTCTCCGCCCCCAACAGCTCCTTCTCTCCTATATGCACCGTCTTCAACGCATCGGCGACTACAGCTCCGGCGGAATGCTGATCTCTCGATACCGTCTTTTTCAACAGAGATGGCTCTTTCGCTCCGACCGAGCGTTGACTGCTGGACGATCCTCGTCGAGAGTGGGTGGTCGAGCGTCGTCCAGGAGATTCCGCTTCTTTGGCTTTACCGGATGCGGCTCGAGCGGCGGTGTAGCCGCGGTAGACGTAGGTGCCTTGTTTGGAGCGAATAGTCGACCAAAAAGCTCGAGAGATGTAGCTTGCGCCGTTGCTTTACAGTCAGCTACCAAGACCTAAGAAAGATGTCAAGCTCGACTCACTCGGTCAGACGACCGGAATCGACATCGTCAAAGACGACTCCTATCCCTTGCCCAAACTTGATTGGGAGCATATGGCGCAACTTCTCCTCTGCTCCCTTCCCCGTCGCTATCGCAGTGGCCAGCTCATCCTTGTATGAAGGTTGCCATGGTTTGATCTCCTGATACGCCTTTTCCAGCTCTTCCGCCAACTCCCAAGAACAAGGGCGAGTTTCGTCGCCCACGAACCAGGTACCCCTTAG
Source organism: Cryptococcus sp. GC_Crypt_1 (assembly GCA_026538415.1). Lineage (NCBI taxonomy): Eukaryota > Fungi > Basidiomycota > Tremellomycetes > Tremellales > Cryptococcaceae > Cryptococcus > Cryptococcus sp. GC_Crypt_1. The sequence continues at coordinate 12,724 of JALPCD010000199.1, forward strand.
TACCGGTACTCGGGGTCCAGAATGCGCCCAAAACACAGGATGGAGGGAGAGGGTAGGCAGGGAGACTTCAAACATCGAGTCCTACTATCAGCTCATCCCTTCGCTCACCAGAACACGCCTCGACTCACTTGGCTGACAGGCACACCTTGTATCGTTTCCAGATTATACGTCTTTTGAATATCCTTTATGACCTCTTTATACCTTGCATTTCCTTCCTCTGCCGCAGACTGCTCTTGACCCGACATGAGTTCCTCCTTTTCCGGCATCTGTCCATCCATCCTATCCTGCACCTCTCCCTGCCTCAACCCGCTAGACCTGACATTCGCCGGGCTTCTCGACCGTTCTTTCTTGCTCTTTTCCGCCTGTTCCTTCTCTTTCGCCTTCTCCTTTTCCTTCACAGCGGTCTTGTTCCGTGCCGGCGCGCCTTCCCCTTCGAGTGATCCCCATTCAGATACGGCTTTTCGGCGGTCGTCTTCGGAATGGTCGAGCCAGCGTTCCTCTATACGCTCGGACTCGTCGATGGAGAACGACTTGTATGCTGGGTTGAGCGCGGTGATGGGGGTCGGGAGGAGGTCGAGGTGTTGAGCGCCGGCGTGAACCCAGCGGACGTCGAGTGGTGGAAGCGGGAGGATGGTCGGCGAGAGGGGAGGAGAGGAAGATGGGCCAGCTTCGGGCTGCTCGTCGTCGTCGTCGTCGCTCGCCATGGTGAGTCGAAGGGAGGGTTGTGGGGTAAGTCGTGTCGAGGTCGCGTGCAGATGTATAGCTGGGCCGTAAGTTAGATTGTCGAGGTGTCGTCTCGTCTGGAGATGACGCTTTCCTATAAGGGAGAAACAACTGAAATTGATTACGTCAGCAATTCGGACCAACGTCGAGCTTTGGACCATATCTCGAGTTGCACCTATCCCTGCGTGTCGACCTACACCTACAAACCTCACTCGCATCTACCCTACTCTCGATCTGCAACTGAGCGTTCTTACGCTATACGGTAGAGCTCCCTTGCAAGATGGACTTTGGATCGATCTCGGGGAGGGGGAGCATGAAGCGAAAACAATCAGCTGTAAGTCCTACCCACCCTTCCCAACACCACCTCGTCCACGCGTCTGCCTTGGTACATCCCACATCGACGACTCTAGCTCCTGGCTTTTACCTTGGAGCATCGTGCTGACATATCAGTCTCTCCTTGCAGCCCTTGGCAAGTCTGGCTCGTCCTCTCGCCAATCAGCCATCCCCATCCCGCCCTCTTCCTACACCCCTCCGACCGCGACCTCTTCCCACTTCACACACGACGAACCAGAAACACCCACCGACACGTCGTCCGTCCGACATCCCTCTGGAGGTTCATTTCATCTACCTCTTCACTCGGCTCGCAGCGTGTCAGGTATGAGCGGCTCGACAGCGACGGCGAGTCTCGGGGAGAAGGATAAAAAGGGCGGATTGATCATTCGGCGGTCGGAAGATGTGTTCAAGGTGGTCAAGGATAGGGTGTTTAGCTGGAGCTACATGATGCAGTGGTACCAGGGGTGGGTTGCTTTATAATCATAAGTGAAATGTAGCTGATCTAGAAAGCGATATACACTGGTTCAACACGGTCAAGACGTCTAGGTCGGCTCTGGAGTCTTCGTTGGGTCCTTCGAGGGTAGACACGAGGGCGAGGAACATCTACCTACTCGGCACATCCATGGCTGGCTTGTTCGACATCGCGACGGTTGGAGATTTCCTCAAGTCTCTGATAAAGCTGCTGGACGAGTGGGAGGCGTACGTCGAAGGGAACAAGGGAGTAGTGAGTTGATTCCTCTACCCATCATCGAACGTAGCTCATCTCAGATGAACCTGTTCCGAGGTCAACGAGGGGGTAAGAAGGGGACTACGACGATATACGACGGAGCAACCGGTCCAGAAGGCGACTCGCTGCTTCTCTCTGTTCAGATGGTGCGCCCCTTCCCCCAGGTGGGAATCTACGCTGATATTTTAAGCCCTTCGCTCCTGACTTCTTCATCGCCCACTCGATCCTATGCGACTCTATGCGAGACGTCTACAAGAAAATCCTTGGTATGATCCTCCCTCCTTCCCCCACGGAACCACGTGGACCTCGACCGCCCATCGAAACGACGAGCTTGATCCATCCGTCCACCATCATCGCTTCGACGCATGTCGACGACATCCTCTCTCCCGCGTCGACGCAGAGTGAACCGCCGGCCTTGTCGCCCTTGAACGACCCTATCGGGCTCAACAATCGGCTTCCATCAGACGATCAGGATAAATTCCAGCAATTGGTAGCTGGGGAGCTGCCGTCGGATCAGACTTTGGTCGGACAGGGGCAGACGTTGACTCCGACGGTCGTGGACCTGTTCATCAAGCTCGACGTGAGGCTCAAGGTGGGTCACATTGGTGATTCGATCAATGGTGCGGTGCTGATGGGCAGAAAATCTACTCGGGGATGGTCAGAGAGGGAGATGCGCTTGCGAGAAAGGTTTTGGAGGACGAGTTGTCGATGCTCGGTGCATCGATGCATTCCGGCGCTCCGATGAAGTTTGACCTGGACGCCGCGTTGAGTGGACCAGGGAATGGGCTGTTTACCGGCAACCCACACGATCGAGGCGACTACGGTACCGCTTGACCCGACTCGTCGAAAAGTATCATGCCTCGGTTTCGACTGGCTGTACTACCTGTTGTCACACACTACTATTTTACGTTGTTCCGTGTTGCTTTGTTGTAGATCGATGCTTCTGGTGCTAGGCACGTTATGCAATTGCATATATCTATGATACCGAGACTCCAAGATATGACAGCAGCAGCCAGCAGATACAGTATGATTCCTCCCCTCCGATTTGTCTCCTTTTAATCGACGAGCTCCAGTGGCCTGTACACTGCATCCCACATTCGGCTCTGCTCATCAGCCCAAATTCGCATCCCCATCATTGGCATCCTGACTGACCTTGATGTACTCTTCGAGCGTCACTCCCGCTTTACCCTCGACCACCTTGATCGTCTGCTCATCCGTCGCATTGCCCTCTGCTACCGCCTGCCTGACCACACCCGCCGTCACGTCCACACTGACCGCTCGCACATCCGCCAAATCAGGCAACAAGCTCGCCTCGTGGTTCTTGAGCGCGGGCGATAGGCTCGAGAGCGAGTTGACACCGGCCATGATCATGCTCGGGCTGATGGTCTTACTCCTGGACAAGATGGCTCCGAGACCGAGAGCGGGGTAGATGAGAGCGTTGTTGGTTTGAGCTACGACGTCTGGCACGTCAGCGAAGTGTCTTACAGGAAAGGGAAAGGCAGAAGCAACTTGCATTCTTTTCCACCGGGGAGAGCGACGGGGCTGAAAGGGGATCCGGTAGCTACGAGGGCTCGACCGTCCGACCAGGCGAGAGCGTCTTCTGGGTCGACTTCGCATAGAGGGGTAGGGTTGGACATGGGGAACTGAGGGTTAGCAAGAGCTTGAATGAGGTGAGCTTACGATGATAGGTCGCTCGACGTGTTTCGACTATGGATCAGCTTTACACCTTGCGCCATAGTAGCCCAAAGCCGACTCACCATCTCTCGGACAATCTCCTCGTTGAACGCTCGAGTATGTGTCGAAGTACCGATCAGCACGGTTGGCTTGACCGCCTTGACGACTGGAGGTCAGCTCCCACCCGAAATCGTACGACGCACCATCCAGCAACCTCAAAGCGTTTTGCTCCTTGTTCTCCCTCTCCCAGTCTTTGACCTCCTCGTCTGGTCGAGCGTACGCCATCTGCGCGTGACGCAAGCCGTTGCCCATGCTCTCCACCAACAACCCATTCCGGTCCACGCAGTAAAACCTGTTCTCCGCCTCTTCCTTGGACAATCCCTCCAGAATCATCAGACCATCCTTGATCTGATCGGCGATACCCATCCCTGCTGATCCTGCACCATAGATGACTATCCTCTGTTCCTTCAAGCTCTGACCCGATACCTTGATAGCGCTACCAGTCAGCACACTGTCTGGCCTCGCTCCCTCTCGACTCACGCTAGCAAAGCAGCCAGAGCGACCGCACCCGTCCCTTGGATATCGTCGTTGAACATGGGAATGTTCTTGTACTTTTCCATAAACCTATGCGCGTTGGCCATCCCAAAGTCCTCGAAATGGATGACCGCATTCGGGAACAAATCTCGACAATGGTTGATGAACGTGTCGACAAAGTTGTCATAGTTCTTCCCTCTAAGTCGGGTCCTCTTCCAGCCCATGTACAGCGGATCAGAGAAGAGCGCGTGGTTGTCGGTTCCGCAGTCGAGTACAACGGGGAGAATCCGGTTGGGGTTTATACCGGCACCGAGGGTGTAGAGGGCGGCTTTGGAAGTGGAGATGGTGATACCGCCGACTCCCTGGTCGCCTATACCGAGAATGGCTTCACTATCGGTGACGACGACGAGGTCGATGGCGTCGTTGGGGTTCCCAGCGTCATATCCTACGTCGGCGGTTCGGTTGATATCTTTCAGGTGGGATTCGAGTTGAGCTCGCATGCCGTCTTGGTTCGGGAAGGACTGGGCGTCAGCGAGCGATCGAGGGTCATGGAAGGGGGAAAGGGGCTCACAATGAAGCAACCGATCTGGACGTCAGCTTCCGACTCTATGCCGAAGAAGGGGATAGCTCACTGGACGACGGAAGAGAGAAGAGTATCCAGCGACAGCCTCTGCTGCTCCGGGCGTATAGAGGATACCGAGCAGCTCTTTGAGGTGGTCCTGCATAAGTCGGTAGAAGAGCACTTGGTTTTGATCTCGTAGCGAAGCCAGGAAAGCATGCTTGAGGATGACAGAGGGTTGCTACAATGTCAGCCGATATCCTTCCTCCAACAAACGGGCAAGACTCGCCTTGAGAAGCTGGTTCCAAGCTCGAAGGCATTGCTTTTCGAGCGAATGCACGTCGTACGGCAAGAAGGCCTCGACACCAAAGATGCTCCTCTCTTCTCGAGTAAACCCTGCTCCCTTGTTGAGCTACTTTGTCAACACTCGCGCAGCACACTGCTTATCTCGAGGAAACGGGTGACTCACTCTGGGCGTATTCAAAAGCTGGCTGCCTTTCAAGTTGGTCCTTGTCTCGTCAGCTCACTCCTCATGTATGGATCAGTGCATTGATCGGGACTCACTTGATAGGGATGAGGTTCTTATCTTCGGCTCTGATCACCTCGGCGGTGAGGTATCTCCTCGACACATGGCTAGAAGAGCTCGAACACGCTGTCCCAATTCGGGATCTACCTGTCAGCTGGAAAATCCCACCACCTATCGAGAACGACAGTCTTTCGGGGAGACTTTTTTGCAACTCACCCTTTGATCATCCTCGACATTGTCCGTCTATACAGTGTTGATGCTTGTACAAGAGAGTCGGAAGGAGGATGCACTCGTAACTTTTCTCTCCTTCTTTTGCTATGTAGGGCTGTCAGTTCCGGGTTTGTTTTCGAATATAGGGGAGATTCGAAAACGACCAGCGCCAAAGGGTCAGGAGATCATCTCGGGGCACCACCAAAGACCACTCAACCGCCGGCAAGGCAACAACAACTGCAACCTCATCTGTGCATTGCGGTATAGCGATAAAACTGCAGTGATACGAGTACTGTAGCAAGGTACGTGCTGTCGACAGTAGAGAGCTGCATAGTAGCTGACCACTTCAGATCGATGTATCGCATTTCAGCTTGATCCCAAGCGCCGACTTCTCCCCTTGGCAATCAAAGATGAAATTGACCGCTCTCGTGCTGTGCGTTTGATGCGGTTGCCTCTTCTACGGTCCTCTGATCTGTGGATGTCCCGGAATCGGCCAAAATACATGGGAGCTTGAAAGACAAGCTGTGAGGTATGGAAAGTGATTGCTGTACTCGTGACGATCGCAGCGCCAGTACGAGTACTCTGGCATGTCTTTCTTTTGCGAGCTGATATCTCGGGCATCCGTGCTTGAACCCCAGATCATCCCAATCTTCCGGTCCACAGCGCCTCTACCATCAACACCGCCAATAGCGACAAGACCGGCGACACCGACAAGACCGCCGACACAGGATCGGCCTCTACGCCTCAGGGGTAATTGGACCAACGGGAATGAGATCCGACTACCAAGAAGTCTGGTCCCCTTGTTCGGCGTGTACTCAAGAGGTTTACAGTTGGTATTCTTCCGCGCCATTTCCTTTGTACAGGAGATAATCGCTGACTCACATCTAAATCTCTGTCGACGCGCATCCTTTCAACGACACAAAGGGATAGACGATCCCGTCCCTCGTTTGTCTTCCCAAGGCGCAGAGGAACAAAGACGACTCTGCATCAGGGGGCGAAAATTATCGACCGACCATCGTTCGATCTGCTGTGCCTTTGCTGATTCGGAAGGATGGGTGGTTTGGAAGGGACGGGATCGAGCTGGAGGATGGACGAGGTGAAACGTGCGGTGCCCTTGCGGTCGGGAGGGGACAAGGCGATGAAACCAGTGAGAATGTCTGGTATACTCTATATATATTGGCTGATCGTAGTCAAGTATGAGATCCCTATCCGCTATCTCCCAAACGCATATTCTCGCTTGTCCTCGATCTTCCTAGCGTTGGCGCTATATACATTCTCGTCCACTCT
>JALPCD010000002.1:0-60202 GCA_026538415.1 Cryptococcus sp. GC_Crypt_1
GATGAACGAAACCTCCCTGGAAAGCACCTTGTCCTTCTATCGTCAGTCTTTCTCGAACCCCAAGCGTTCTTAGGGGTGGGAAGATGCATGCATACCTTTGACCAACGATCAGATCAGACCTCGTCTCATGAGGGCGGGCAAGATTTCTTGCATTCTTCTGGCGACGTTTCTCACTCGATCAAAGTCTCCACCTCGCGCGCCCATGGCGATAGCCAGATCTGCCCAATGAGCCACCCGATTGCCCCACTTGTTTCGCAAAGATCCTCCTTCGTTCAATAGCGCGTCTACACAATCAGCGTCTTGCACCGCCTTCAACATTATTTCTCTCACCGAGAATATTGCCCAATACCTGTCGAGACAACGATTTGCTCCAGCGTCCCACACCACCCGCTCTCGCTTTTACACGATGTTCTGCTCGTTCCTGGGAACCGTTATCCCCTTGACCTTGACCTCCACATTGACATCCGCACGATTCGCAACGTTGAGCCTCCTGGATCGGCGTCGCAGATCGGCTCTGCTCTGCTGGCGGGCTTGATTGAGATTGCTTAACGATGCGTCGAAGGGAACCGGTGCACTCGAAGTCCATGTCGCTGTCTCCGTCATCGACTCTTGCTCTTTTCGACAGCCCTCTTCTCGAGCTTCCGGCAATTGTTATCCCTCCCCCCGAACCTCCCCCCGAAATCCTTTCATCGGAAAGGGTACTTCTGGCTGTAGTATGGTTCTATCGTCAGCCCAGAAATGGCGGCAACGCTGTGCTGTACTCACACTTAAGATCATTTCCGTTCCCACTCCTGCTTCGACATTCTTCTCTTCCAGGTCGACACCTCCTTCATCGCTGTCGTCCTCTATGAAGAAGGGATCATCCTGCTTGCCGCTTCGATTTCTGACGGCATCGACCTTCTGCTGTTCCACAGGCGACTCGACAACCATATCAGCCGAGAAAGTTGTATGGGCGTCAGGCGCAGGCGAGTTTCGCAGAAGATGCTCGTCTGGTTGCTCCGCATCGTATATAAGCCTGGGCAAACGATAGCCATCGACTACAACCGTATCCTGAGCGACGAAAGCTTCCTGTGGAGGCGGTACAGGGGTAGGGGTTCCCTCTCGGTGGCTGACGAGAGTGGACTGAAAATGTTTCTGGGCCCGACCATGCTTCGTGGGAGGCGGAGTGAGGGGAAAGACGACCTTCAGCGGAGGGGTTGTTTGTCGTCCCATGGCGAAGGCAGACCGAAGAGCGATACCGATAAGCTGGGAAGAATGTGATAAGCGAGAAGACGAGGTCGAAGTTGAGGAGTAGTACTGAGCGTTCTGTCAAGAGGTCTGTCATGCCTTTCGAAGTGTGTGTAAGGATTGCTTGTATGTGTGTGTGACGTCGACAGTCCGTCCAGCGAACATGTGTCTAAGCTAATCAGCTGTGCCTCGCGAAAATCCATCTGAACTCGCCTCAGGATCGAAGCATTCCTATCGGGCGGGCCGCCTTGGATCACGTCCATAGTTCAGTCGAGCCTGTGTTCCCCTCGTTAGCCAGAGTCTACTACTTCACTACTACTTCACCCTTGTCCGATAGTAAATGATGCATAAGTGCCGCTATGGTTCTTTAACTTCCCTGTTCTCGTTCCGTTTCTGTTCTGCCGTGCTTGCTGCTTCGTCCTGCATGGTCATACCTCTAGAAGTCGGTGAAGAAGCCTTTCTCCTTTCGAGCTTTGGTCATGGCTGTGCCGTCAGCCGTTTTCACGCGTCCGACAGAGAAAGAGATACTCACCAGCAATGATGGCGCTACCCACGCCCGAACCGTCTTCTGCGTGATGGGTAACAATCTTCTTGCCCGCTTCACCAAAGATGTCGACAAGTGCAGCATGGACTCGATCAGCAAAATGAGGGTATTTCTGCCATGTCAGCTCAATCCGCTCAAGGAGATGGGTTGCCCACGTTGTAAAGAGATCCATCGGCACCGACAGCACATCCCTTCTCAAGGTAGCCGTTCTTGCTAACGATAGCGGCGATACCGCAAGCGGAAAGTCGAGCAGCTCGGGTACCGATCAGCACAGCGAGTTGTCGGAAGAATTGTCGTTCCTCGAGGGTAGTCTCGATACCGAAGAAGTGGCTAAAGACACCGATGATAGTGAGGAGCTCATCGGTAGGGTCGCTGGGAGCGTCAGCAGCAATTGCAACTGTAAACTCACCTCTCCATCAAACTGAGGAAGGCAGTGTCGAAAGCATATGCCTTCTCCAGCTTGTAGGTGTTCTGACCCAAGAAGAGGTCACCTGTGTCGATCAAATCGCAAAGGATCAGACGGAAGACCTCTCCGAGGTAAAGACCAGCAATCATCTTCTCGAACGCTTGTTCTCCAGGCTTGTTGGACGACTCATCGATTATGATATCGTACTTGGTTCGAGGCAGATGTTGGTGCTCAAAAGAGTCGAATGCTCCCCACTCGCAGTTGATGGCCATACCGGTACCGCTAGGAAGACCGACAGCGTTCATCTTGGGGATGTTCTCCGAAGTCTCCATATAAGCGGCGTTACATCCAGTACCGAAGATTACAGCGATCTTGGTGTCAGGGTCGACGTAGTTCGAGGCGATGAGGGTACCGGTTGTATCGTTAATCAAAGCGGTAAGCTCGCAAGGAACGTTCTGTATATCAGCATATTTGTGGCTAGCGAATTGCAACGACCTACCAGTCGCTTGAGCGAATCCGTGAACATGGCAGCAACGTCTCGACCCTCGATGTTGGGCGCACCGAAACCCTTGGTCCATCGGATCAACTCTGGTCATGAGCAAAACCCTTTTCACAAGCCAATGAAGACGTACTTCCATGATCGATCTTCTCCTGCGCACATGGATAAGAGAACTGCGACGTCAGATTGATCGACCCGGAAAACTCACAGTAAACCCGAGCGGAAGCTTCGCGTCTTCGTCGGTTCGCCCAAGAGACTCCCGGATGAAGCTGTCCAGACACTCGGCACAGAAGTCCATACTACCCATGTCAGCCTCGCACTATAATGGAACGAGATCTAGCTCACAGCAATTGGCCTTCCTCCTGCTTCTGTTCTTCGGTCAATCGGTATTTGGTCTGAGTGACCTCAAACTTGCCTTGACCCAGGAGGGTAACAAGACAGACTCGCAAGTTGGTTCCGCCAAGGTCCAAAGCAAGATATTCTCCCTTTTCCTCCCCGGTAGGCCAGCCGAACACGAAAGTGGGTACTGATCATCAGCCTCGACAAGATGTAGGACATGAATTGACTCACTCATGGGCTAAGGCGAGAAAAAGGACATGGTAAGCGGAAAGTCCGTCAATGTCAAGAATGCGGCACTCACTACGACCTGACCATCCTTTTGCAATCCTCGGTCAAGAGTGTCTTCGATAGCGTGCACGATCATTCGCATTCGCTGCGGAGTCACTGAAATCAGCACCATAGGCAGCCTTAAGATCTCAGCTTACAGGACAAGAGACTCTCAAATTTTCGCAGGTGATCCGCAATCGTTTCTAGCTGTCAGCGACTCCTCAGATGAGATGCGCGCGAACTCACTCTTCTCGGCATGAGGGAACTCTGCGTCCTCCTACAATTATCAGCCGCGACACCATTGTAGCTACTAGGTTTACGCACATGAGTTCGGGTGTGGTAGACCACCTGACCTCCGCTCGAGGTCGTGACCAATCCACTGCCTCTTCGCGATTGTCTCCTGCTTCCTGGTGCGGAGCCTGACACCCGTCGCTCCATGGCGAAGGGCTCAGCCTTGGATCCGATGCTCGCTTTTCGACCCATAGCCGAGCCGAGGTTGGTACCGTTGTCGCGGACGGACGAGTGGCCATGACCGGTAGGCGTTCCAGGCTGAGAAGAGAAAGGGGACTCGGTAACGTTGGTAGAGAGCTTTTCGAGTCGCTCGGAAAGGGTGCCGGAGTTGGCGGTGACAACGGGTGGGGCGAGGGGGTCGGCCATTCTGAGTCGATCTACTTGAGTCAGCTGGAGCATTGTGAGTGAATGCCAGAGAGGCTTGCCAGAGAAGGATAGACTGTGATGGTCGAAGATGTATCTACTGCTGGACAAAGGAGAAGGTGGTAGGGATAGTCATGCGGAAGGCGCAAGAGCGACGGAGGCTAGCGGAGACCAAGCCAAAGGAAGTGGAGGGGGTGAAGGGGGTGAGACCCTTTCGAGCACGGGTCTGACGGTGCGTAGCGTAGAGCTGATCGGATACTCACTCTGCAATTTTGCTTCTGTTCAGTCGAGTTGATGTATGATCAAGGATTGAGCACGAGAATGAAGTTGCAAAAGGGGACGGTCGAGGCAACGGTATCTTTGGTGTTCCCCCTCCCCACCCCTCGGTGGTGACGCAGATAATTGATCCCGCCATACCAAGTCGCCCCGCCGGCAATGGTCTCCACGGGGTAGTTATGGGAAGCGCGTCGCATCACTTTGGACCTCAGCCTTGGGACTACTCGTGAGTTACCTCGTGCTGCATCCCGATATCGCTTCAACCATCTTGCCATTCGCTGCGATGGACACGATATAGCCACAGCACAAGGTCATTTTGCAGCAAGGCCCGGCGACGACCTCTCGTTGAACCCACTATGGAGGCCGACGACCTGTTCTCCCTGCTCGCGCGGGACCTAACCGTTGTCGAGTCTCGCCTTCGCAGCGAAATTATCCCTTCTTTCGGTGGTCTCAGTGGCTCAATGGATCAAGCCTATCAAGCGACTGTCCAGGTATACCCGGATGCGACCTATCATACGCACTACGCCCTCGGACTGTCAATGTGCTACAGTCCTGCTGCAGGAGAGACCGGAACTCTCAGGTTGGCCCATATCGACATCATCAATCCGGCTCCCCCATCGGCTTTAACGGGTGCAGCAAGTCGACGAGGGAGAAAGAAGGATCCAATGGCGGAGTACAAAGCGCCTCGCCTTCCTGTTGTCTTTCGCTTTGCGGATATGGTGGTCCCCGTCGATTCACCCAACAAAAGCAAAACGAGTTAGGTGCATCTCGCAGGTTCTCGCTTATGAGCAGATCAGCCAAAGATGCCAGGTGTAAGCATCTCCACCCCGTCCGACTCCGCTGTGCCTGTGTCATTGGAGAGGAGCGAAGTATTCGAGGTCACTGGCGAGACGACGGGAAAAGACTTCGTTGGCCATTTTGGAGAACCGACCAAGAAGTCGGACGGCGAAGTGGGATATGTCGAGTCTTCGCTCGAATGGAGTACGATCGAGCTGCTGGCAGATGGTGGAGCAAGATTCAGGGTGGGTATCATGGTCGACCTGCGAGATCCAGGTGTTCCTCCAGACCCTCAGCAGGGCGGGCAGAGCGGAGCGAGTCTTTGGGACCGAGCAGGAAGTTGGAAGTGGTCAACCCTCAAGCTATTCATAGCGGAGTCTAATTAGCTTGAGAAGGCGGACAAGTAAAGAGACGTTGTTCATGTCATGCATGGTCATATACATCTTCCTCGTCCTGTCTCTATGCGGGAATACTCTCTATGACTTCTTTCAACGCAGCCTCTCCCAAGATTTCGAAACCTTTCGCTGGGGTGACTTGAGCGAGTTGGACGTTGTTCTCATCCAGCTTCTCCTCCATGACCTGCTTTAACGTCTTCAGTGCCAACGTCAAGGCTTCCTTGAGCGTCATTTGCTATATCGTTAGTAGGGGATTATCGTATAATAGGAGCGATGCTCACCTTGTGGAAGGCATCTTGCAGAGATTGTTGGGCAGCGTCGGAGCCTGAACCGATAGCTTTGGCGTCATATCGTACAAAAGTTCCAGATGGGTCGGTATGGTACCTGCTCGTTAGCTTCGCTACCACAGAAGCCTCGTCATGCTCACAGTTGCGGTCCCTTCTCGTCGATACCAGCAATTAACAACGCCACCCCGAATGGTCGAGACTGTCTTTAGCTCCGTCTCGTTGACTCCGCAACTCAACTCCTGAAACTCACCATCAACGCATCATCATCCTTCACACTCTCTCCGAACCTCAATGCCAGATCACAAACGGCTTGAGCGCAACTCTCCACTCCGATCTTCTCGTCATACGTGAACGCGTGGGATTGCGAAGTCACCCTCGCATGGTCCACCATCGTCCTCGCATCGGCCGTCAATCCTGACATTGCGCATCCGATATGGGCATCAATCTCCATGATCTTCTCGATGGAGGAGGATTCAAGGAGGGGAGAGGGGACTCGTTTTTCGACAGCGAGAACAGTTCCTTCTGATGTTGTTATGCCGACGGTGGTCGATCCGAGCTGGTGATCAGCTTCGATAGTGTGCCCGGACGGTCAAGCTCACCTTGATAGCTTCCATGGCGTACTCGACTGTGAGGTCAGCTTGGAGTGGACGAAGGGTGTGTCGGGTTGAGCGTACCTTGAAACAGTCGTCCCTGCTTGTTAGCTCATATCCCTGAGGAAAGAACGACAAATTGTTTACCTCCGGAGAGAATGTGTTTACTCCTCGATCATACTCTGATCTGAGATCTCAGCGTGCTATCCTATGGGAAGCATTCAGAACAAGGTACACGTACCTGGTCATGAACATGTTGAGAGGTGTTTTGATGCGATATACCGGCTGGGAAACAAAGACCGTATGTGCTGAGGCGTTCTCACCGATGTTGGTCAAGGATGCGATGTCTTCAACGTGCTGCGCCAAGTAGAGGTGATGGAGAGAGAATAGTGCAGATGGGTTGTAGTATAGTAGACGTCGAGATGATCACCTCGAACCCCCCTTGACGCGGTGATGCAAGCGTAGAATGACGGAATCAAATCACTCAAGGTGTACCCCTCCTCTTCGGCCATCACCGCTCATCCCCTTGTTCCCCGCATTCCGCATTGTCGCATTGTCCACCTCAACCACCCGGGACGGGACTAACTTACTGCATATCATCTTTGTTTGATGGTTGTTCAACCAATGTCTTCCTCTTAACACCATTCCCTCACGAACTCATCGGCCTATATGGTCATCACCCATAGCTATGGCCAGCAAGAAGCGTAAAGCTGTTGCGATACAGGAGCTCTCGGACAGCGATGACTCCGACAACGATATACAATGTCTATCCGAACCGCCAAAGCACCTGAAGAAGATCACAAACGAGGATGCCCCTATCCAAATCGAAGATGGCTCGGATGACGATAAAGGATGTGAGTCTCCGGTGGATCCGCCATACACGATTCTACCTGCGAAGTTTAGCAAGTTGAATAAGGGGAAAGGCGAGCGGTTTCTTCGAGGAAGGGAGATGAGAAAGAAGCGATGGGTGTACATTTCGGATGATGATGAGGAAGTCAGACATGCTGCTGGATCATCGAGAGCTCGGAAAAGGGCAAGGGTGGCTCATGACGAAGAGGAAAATGACAAAGAGGAAGAGGAAGACGAGGACAGCCAAGGAAACGAGGAGGACGGGGACGAGGAAGATGGCGAAGAGGCGTGGGAGCAATCTTTGGGTATCGGTCGGGGAGAGGAGCAACGAACGAATAGCAAACTCAAAAGGGGGAGCTTATCCGCTGCTGGACCTACTCGACATCGCAACGCGACGCTCGGCAATGTCGCCTCCGTTCTCAACCCGCCAGACCCGACTCCGCCTCGAGAAGACTCTTCTTCTCCAGCCGATCCTTTCCACCCGACGGATCCCGCAGAGATTGACTATATGCCTCAGATTCTTGACATTCTACCGGATCTCGACACAGACTGGGCCGACCTTCAAATCATAGAGCAGAAGGCTGCTGGTATGACTGGTGGAATCGTCGAAGCGGTCGTTCAGGTCGCATTGGACATGGACGAAGGCTATCCTCGCATGAAGTACAAGAAGGCGGCAATAGGAAGTCCGAAGCTACAAAGGGACTATGTGGACCCGACTTATCGAGCCGAGCATCGCATGGGACCAATTTACGCCGATACCGCAATTTTGGCACTCAACGATCGTTTCCCCCTCATGCCGGTGCATCAGTGAGTCTGTCGAATTTGCGAGACTCGGCTGATCAGCAGTATTTGGTGCACGTTCATCAAGAGCGGAAGTCTGTACTACCCTGCTTATGAGGCCCTTTCGGATCACTCGTCGCGATCCGACAAACCGTACAAAGAGCTCAAGCGACCTCGAGCCAAGAAAAACGTGTTCGCAGGGAACAGGGGACAGCTGGGCGAGGTAGAGCTGGAGAATGATTTCTTGCAGAGCAAGATAGGTAGGTCATAGGGCCGAAGGAGTTTTGGAAGCAACTGACGGTCTACAGCACAAGATGACAAGAAGAAGACGGAGGCAGAGGCCGCAGAGGTCGCTCGAGCAGCAGAGTTTGCAGCTGGCAACGGAATCGAATGCGGTTGTTGCTTTGGAGACGAGTTGATGGCAAGTAATCGCATGTGATTTTTAGGCGTGCTAACGACTTCAGAGCGACATGTACCAGTGCTCAGAGGGTCACCTGTTCTGCAAGGAGTGCTCGACTCGTCACGCCGAGATCAAGCTAGGCGATCGATTGACGGTAAGCGATCACTTTCTGTTCGATCCCAGCTGATACGCAGACAATCACCTGTATGGACGGATCAGGTTGCTCTGCTCCGTTCTCCGACTTGGAGTTGAAACGACTCTTAACCGACAAATCGCTTGCCCTATACTATCGACTCAAGTTGGCATCAGAGCTAGCTACAGCGCAGATCGAAGGGTTGGAGACTTGTCCTGCTTGCGACTATGCAGTAATATTCGATGATCAGGAGGAGAAGCTCTTTGTGTGTCACAACGAGGGCTGTCAGCAGGTGTCTTGCCGGAAGTGCCGAAAAATTGTGATGTCGCCTTGTAACGTTGGAGGATACCCGAGCTGACAAATCAGGAGCATTTGCCCAAGTCTTGCGAAGGTCCGTTGTCCGATGGTCACTTGTTGCCGAAAGCCTCTAACGCTCTAGAGGTCGAGGCAGATCGTAAACTCAACAAGCGTCATACGATTGAAGACGCCATGAGCGATGCTCTGATTCGACGTTGTCCGAACTGCTCCAACCCATACCTCAAAGAGGCAGGGTGCAACAAAATTACCGTAAGAATCACTCCGATATCCTCATCTCGGAATACTGACGACAGTGCACTGGGTGCAGAACGATATCCTGCTACATATGTCAAAAAGCCATACCGAACGGGTATGTCGCCCATACGTCCCATGTATGGGCTGAGCTGACTATGTAGCTATGCCCACTTTGACCAGAGTAGGTATTCTGCGTGTTGACTCACGCCATGCTGATTAGCAGATCCCGGAGCACCTGGCTCATCCCGCAATCCTTCGGCCTGCGTACTTTGGGATACGGACGAAGCCCGAAAGGATCAGGAAAACGTCAGCCGCGCGTGTGGTCGAGAGATTAGTAGTACTTATCTTCAGGTTCTTCGAGCGTTGAACGATGCCCGCGAGAGAGTACAGCAACTTGCAGCGGAAGAAGGGATACAACTCGCAATGGAGGACATCGACGTCAAAGCTCCAGATGCGCCTCCGCCTGCACCCGTACGGCCAAACGCTCTGCCAGGCTTCGCGTTTGGGGCGCGCGTACCATTTCAAGGCTTCGCTCAGCGTATCGCAGGCCATGTGCCGGAAGACGCACTGGCGCCCGTCCGGGCACTCCTTGCACACGATGTGGCCAACGATGCTTTAGAAGCCGAGGTCGCGGCGATGAGGCAGCAGCAACTCGCCAATCTACAGGTGGCGCAGCGACGTGGAGGAGTGATGCCCCCCCATCCCGACGCGGTAGCCGCTCTTGCAGCTACGCGGCTTGCAGGCGAAAATGCCCTGCTTGTGGCTCGGCAAGAGAGTGAGTGCTTGCTGCACATGTTGGAACGTCATTAGGCTGACCGTGTAGGGGTCGAATTGCTGAGACAAGTTGACGTCCTTCGACAACGAGGAGTCGCGGGAATGATGCAACGAGGTCCTGGCCAATATCAATTTATACCGCTGCCAGCTCCCGCAGCGCAGCCTCGATAGATGGCCTGGCCGATACGCTACGAAAGACATGCGAAACGTAACGAACGATCAATAAACGATGAACACGACAGTTAGGAGGAAAAGGGATACTGCAATGCAGCAAACTAGATGACAGAAGCATTGACGGACGCGATACGACAAGCCATTATGACACGGACGACTCGTTAGGCGGTACTATGAATATGTGTATACATTCGGGTTTCAATAGTCCCAAGGACTCACAGTGGGCAACATGCAACATGTAATGACAGGCTCGATCTCTCGCAGCTTGAACCTATGTCCGGCTCGCTCTGATTTTCAAGCCCAATTTGTGCGAGGGAGGAGGTGCGGTGCTTGAATTGTCCTGCTCCAAGTCCGCCTTGTCTTCCACACCAGTCTACAAGGCAGCGGACTATCTATGTCGATCACCGTTTGAGAACATGCAGTCCTTTCGACTTGGCCCCTTGTGAAGAGGACTTCATGGGTTTGGGACTTGACACAACTCCGCCCAAATCGCCGGTTTATTGGGGGAAGAAAGGGTCGCTATGGCAGACATATATATGAGCGTCAGTCGCACACATGTCATCTGAATTCCTCGTCCATATTCAACAGCTTTTTCTGCCAACTCATTCATAACATGCCAATCCGCAAGAATCGAAGATTATTCGTATCTCCTTCGTCAGGCTCGAGTGAACGGCGGCATCCACGTCCCTTCATCAGTGCGACTGAATCCAAGCCTGGCACACATAGCCCCGTGACAGCTTCGACAGCTTCGGGCACCTTTCAAGTCAGTAGCGCGCGAAAAGCGGCCTCGGAGCGCCAGGCACTTATTGAGCAGGCGTACGATGAAGCAGCTCTGGAGGCTCTAAATTCGATGACCATCCCTCTCAACTACGAGGTAGTCACCGATGGGGACACTGAATTCGAGGAAGACGAAGACGATCCCGAGGAGCAGCAGAGCCACGAAAGCGGGGGAGCAGCAAAGTGTGGTCTAGCCGCTACAACTTCCAACTCATCTCACGCAGACCTCTCAGGCGGAGGATCAACTGCGTCCAAGAACTCAGTCGACGCTGAATCCGATACCGAAAGTTTGGCAAGGGCAAAGATGTTCTATCGCAAACCACCATCTAAAGCCTTGGCCACAGCGGCGAGTACTTCCATGGCACGGACCGGTCGAGCTACTGCCGCTAAGGCTGGGCGGAGCAGGCAAGGGAAGCAGACTGGGGACAAGAGAGTTGTACAAGTGTAAAAAGGGGTTCTCTACCCCTTCGGCGACAATCGGAGCGATGGGGAGAACAGCGAAGGGGAGGATAGCAGCCATGATGAAACCAGTTGCGAGGAGGCAAGCAGCTCCAGCTGCGAGGAGGACGATGAGTGAGACCCATACGTCGTATATATCCCCTCTCGCTGATGATAGAAGCGTAGCTAGTCTGATACCGCATGAATGCCTCACACCCAAGTCCAGGCGATGCTCACGGGACGATGCAGGTCTGTATACGACCTAGCGCCCTTGTCACACGTATGCAACGCCCAAGGCTGACAGGGCAACAACCGTCAAAGGATCGCTCGACCCCATATGCCATACACGTCTCGACCGCGCCGTGATTTTGTCCGGCTGGGAATTCGCACATCGGACTCTCACGATTCCGCATGAGCTTGGACCAAGTCTAGCACGCAAGTATAATAAGCTTCGTGCTTGATGATGATCTCTCCCTTGGGTGCTGCATGTTAGACCCTCACTTTATCCCTTGACTGCCCTCTGACCGCTACGACCTATTATGGATCAGGCAGCCACTTCCTCCTACAACAGTCGAACATTTCCTTCCCTAGATCGGATAGGTGCGCTCTCGAATAGAGACAGCCAAGACGCCATCATTCCGCAGGCTACTCCGTCATCAACAGTATCTGCAGACATGTTATCCGTCTCGCGGATGGATCACGACGACAGCGCGCCGAGAGGTTCTTTGTACTCCCCGCACGACAGCTGTGTTAGTTTCTTCGAAGACGACCGGTCACTGGCCGAGCGAATCGCAGGCTGGGGACGAAAGATGACGCGTTCACTGCGATCTCAGAAAACCGTCGACTCCGCTGGGTTATCCAGAACAGTGCATAGCTCGTCTGACCCCTCCAACGATGAGTGGCCTCGCGGCGAAGGATCCGCCAGATGCGCAGAAGCAGCCCAATCGATCCTTCTTCCGTCCGTCTCGTTGCCTCCAACATCTGAGTCAAGTCGCGGACCCCAACCTGCATGGCGAGCACCTACCACCGAGGAACAAGAGAATTGCCCCACTCATGATCATTTGGCGGTTTCCGGACATGATGGAGATGGAAATGCGTTTTCACACGCGGACATTGAGTCGAAAGCCGCCAGGAAAAGGAAGCACCGAAAGTTCAAGCTGCGGCAAGAGCCTGAAGGCCTCCCGCTGTGGTGAGACGCATTTGTCTTTGACTGAAACTTTCCTTCCGTAGGGCGTTCACCTTTGAGAGAGTATTCCAGAGCGGCAAGATTTTGCATGCAGTCTTTGGTGTACACGTAGTGCAGCGTGACCCCTACCACCCTCGACCTCCATCTCCGCTCGTGAAGGCCTGGGAGTTGTATACCGGCTTTTTCTGTTTGCTGAGACGCTGCAGAATCAGCGACGGATTCATCTGCAAAGATAGCACGTACCCAATCGTCCTTGTCCGCAGCAAATTTATTGTGCAGAGGCTCAATCTTCTCCGCCGCCTTCCTCTTACTAATCTTGTTGAGATCGGCGACTCGGAAGAAAGTAGGGGCGACTTCCGACAGCCATTTTGGCTCAATGTTGGTGATCTGGTGCATATACTCCTCTGAGCCTGTCAGCGATGCCTCACATTTTGGCGTGATGCACTTACTTGCAGTGAGAACCAATTCGTAGTACACACACCACTCGGGTGGACGTTGGAACAGAGCACTCGAAGGATGAATGCTGACAGGCGTACTCTCGACCAAGGTCTTGTATCCTTCCGTCGCGTCTGCGATAAGCTAGCGAATTTTCTCATAGGCTGAGGCACACACCTTTCTTGGCGGCATTTCGGAAAAATCCAGAGCAGATTGCCATTCGCACTCGATTGAAGTTGGTCCCACACGAAACTGAACATTAGCAAGAACACCGGAAAACCTTCAGAGAATCCGTACCGAGATCATGCTTGTAGCGGTCCATGATACCGATAAGTTCTGATAATCAGCTACATCTAAATAGTAAACTTACGCTTCCGGACGTCTTGGGCAGTCTTCATGGCTCGAGTGTGTATGAAATTTTCGAAACACCAAGGATTGCTGAACTTCGAGTTTTTCCATCCGTTGTAGACCGCCTGATACGTCAGCGTGAATCAGTGCAATGACTCACCAAGAGGGTAAGCAGGTCGCCTTCCGGTTGGTGGAACTTGGCCTTTTTCGCATCCGCTTGAGCCTGTTTGTCTTTCGGTCGATAGTACACTTGACCTCCCGCTTGCAACATTGCAACGATCGTAAGAGCTTCTTCGGAACATCCGTAATCCACCGATTTGATCAGCATTTTCGATAGTGGCGGGTCCAAGGGGAAATCGGCCATCTTTCGCCCAATTCGAGTCAACAACCCTTCATCGTCGAGAGCCCCAAGAGCGTAGAGCTGCTCTAGAGCCGTTATCATAGTCGCCGCCGGAGGAGGGTCCATGAAATCGAAGTTGATCAAATCGTTGACGCCCATGGCCTTGAGCGTCAGGATAGTATGGGCCAAATTGGTACGCTGGATCTCGGGAATCGGGTTTGGCAGCATCTCGTTCCGGTAAGCGATCTCGGTGTAAAGCCTGTAGCATTTGCCGGGACCGGTTCGTCCTGCACGTCCCGCTCGTTGTCGGGCTTGGGCTTGAGAGATGGGCTGTTTATTAGCTCAGCAGATACAGAGTACGTACAGTGACAATGAGCGAGTCCATTCCAAGTTTCGGGTCATACGCGTTCTGCTTGGCGAAACCAGGATCGATGACATAGTAGATACCGTCGATTGTGATACTGGTCTCGGCGATGTTTGTCGCAATGACCACCTTTCTCGCTCCTGTCGGAGCAGGGTCGAAGATTCGAGATTGCATCTCCGAAGGCAGCGCGGCGTAGACGGGCAGGATAAGGAGCTCGGGGACTTGCGGGCCAAGGGCTTTCACTCGTTCGTACAAGACTTCGCAAGCGGTGTCGATCTCTTCTTGACCCGTCAAGAACAGCAGAACGTCTCCTGGAGGTTCCATCAGGTGGATCTGCAAGATGGTAATCAAGGATGCCTCCATGTAGTCAGGTTCCGGCTCCTTTGTGTACAGCGTTTCGACTGGGAATGTTCGACCAGGGATCGTGAAGATGGGACATCCCCAGAAGTATGTGGCGAATTTAGCGGCATCCAGAGTCGCCGAGGTGCATATGAGTTTCAGGTCGGGCCGTCTTTTGCACGCCTCTGAGGTATCAGCATAATCTGCAGCGTTCGGACGTACTCTTCATCAGACCGAACAAAACATCCGTGGCGACTGTACGCTCGTGCGCCTCGTCCAACATGATTACAGCATACTTCGTGCAGTCTGGGTCGACGAGTAGTTCACGCAGCAACATTCCGTCCGTCTGCTATCAGCCGAGATTGCCCATACCAACGTACCATGTATTTGATCTTGGTCTCCGGACTGGTCAGATCCTCAAATCGAATGGTGTACCCGACATCTGATCCCAGCCGACAACCGACTTCCTCTGCGACTCGCTTGGCGACCGAAACAGCGGCAACTTTACGAGGCTGAGTACAGCCCAATTTTCCGTGTTCGAGTAATCCCTCCTCTGCAAGATACTGTGCCATCTGCGTCGTCTTTCCCGATCCGGTATCTCCGACAACAACCAGGATTTGATTCTGATCATCAGTCCGGCCACTCGTTTGGACCTGCGACACTCACCTCTCGAATAGCCTGAACAAGCTGCTCTCGGAGCTTGTAAATGGGAAGACTGCGTCGTTGCTCTTGTATGCTCATCGAGGTGATTTTTCCATACGACGAAACCTTGTTCGCGGCTTTCCAGGCGGGAGTTTGCGTAGCATTTTGACTTTTCAAGTTGCCCTTGACGTCGGACGCAAACTGTCGCTGTTGCTGATTTGCCATAGGATCCAGCCAAGGTTGAGAGAGGTCCTTGGAATCGGAATCTGCCTGTTCGTTTGCTTCTAGCTTCTTTAAGTCTTTTCGCTCCTTCGCTAAAGATGCACCAGCAAGTGCCGCTCGGTTCAATGATCTATAATCAGCATTAGTCGAGATATCTGACTTACCCATCAGGCGCTTTGACGATCTTTACGGGGGACAATTCGAGGGTGATTTTGGTTTGACCCGATAAGAAAGAAGGCTCGTTATCGTTGACCTCGATGTCGATATCCTCCTCGACCGCCTCATCGTGTCCTCCGAGATGATTGTCTTGATCCAAATCAGGATACTGGGATAAGCTACGTCTGGAAGAGTGGACGTACGTCTGCAGCGCTGACAGCCCCACTCGCAATAAGTTGCTTGATCTCGAACCTCTCTGGACTGGACAGGCGCTTTGGATTGGCTGTCTTCCGCTCATCAACGTGTATCAAGGGCGTAGCATTGCTGCCGGAAGCGGCTCGAGCAGCCGCTCTCCTCTCTTCGTTTGCCATCTCCTCGGCCGATTTGACATATAGGTGTGGTCTAATCGTTAGCAAGAAATGGCGAGTGAGACGTACGATAGATCCGCTCCCGTCTTTTGATCCACGTCCTTCATGCTAAGTCCATACTTGCTCCCAGCGACCGACATGACCTTCACCTTGACCCGGTCGTTCCGCCTCAGAACAGCGGATGGATTGTCGATTCGAGTTCCGGTAATATTGGAGACATGGACCATGCCTTTGGGTTAGCCTTGCACCACGAAGGATAACTCACCCTCTGCTCTCCCCTGCAGGCCCTCTAGGCTGACAAACGCTCCGAAATCGCGTATGTTCTGCACCATCCCGTCGTAGATCTTGTATAGAACAGGCCTCTCGTCGAGCAAAGGCGGTCTTGGTCTCCCTCGATTTGCATAGCCATTGTCGGAACCTCGCATGGAGGGCTCTCGATCCCTATAGCCAGACCTCTGGCCATCGCGCTCGCCTTCCCTATCACCATTCCGTTGTCGCTTCGCAGACGGTTCTCCCTCGAAAAAGTCCTCTGCGCCGGGCCTATTTCTCCTCGCAGCCACGGCAGCCAGCTCCGCCATCGTATCATCCATGCTAAACAGCGCCGGCGCTTTGTCCTCTGGTTCCAGCTGCTTCCTCTCCTCGACGTATTTTGTCGCCGGTGTCCAGTCCTGGTCGGGTACAGAAAGACCGGGAAATTTCCGTGCTTGTAGGGCCCTCGTCCCATCGTCGACCGCTATGGTAGAAGACGCTTTGGCGTTCTTCGCTTTGGCTTTGGCGGCTTTTCGCTTGTACCGAGGATGCATGGTCACAATCAGTCGGTCCAGGTTCTTGATGAACCATGCTGGTAGGTCGGCTCCTATCTCCCCCAGCTTAGTCTGGAAGATTTCGAACGATTTGCTTTGTTCATGAAGCTGAATAAGTCAGTATTTACTCTACTGAACATTTTGGGCAGATGACTCACAGCAATCACAAACTCGGCAAGATTCTTGTCCTGCAGCTTGGTGTGGTTAAAAAGCTCTTCCGAAACCTTTGCGACCAGAGACAATAGCTCGAGCTTGTACAACTCCTTGTCGGTCGACATGTTGGTCGATCTCGAAGTTTGATGCTCGAACGACGTCACAGAGCAGCCGGTAGGAGCTTTTGAGACGATCGCAAAGGGTCGGATTCGCAGAGTGATGTAGGATGGGTAGAGGAAAAGTGCGAAGGTTGAGATGCGAGCGCGCTCGACGTTGACAAAGGGAATTCCCGCCGGCCAACGGAATTTGCCACCCAAAACCATTCAGCGGGAGCCGCACCTTCGTTAATCGTGAAATGAAAGCTATGCAATGCATCGGGTATGGTAAGGCTATGTGACAGATCCACAAGCGTATCCAGTCCGGTAATATTGGCTGCAGATATAACATCTACTTTCAACTCGTCTAGGCATCCGTCACTGTGTATCAGCGGATATGCAAAGAGACTCGACTCACCGCAGCCTCGACTAGCATCGGAAACCAATTTTGAGTATTTGTAGAGAGCACCGCTGGTGACGGGAGGCGGTCGAGGGCTCCACTCCGCCTTCCTCCTCGCCATCTCCTCATCCGATACCTCGACCTCCAGCGTGTTGGCAACGGCGTCGATGTTGATGACATCTCCGTCCTGAACAAGCGCAATTGGTCCTCCTTCTTGCGCCTCAGGAACGACGTGGCCGACAACGAATCCGTGCGATCTAGAGAGGTCAACGCTGGAGGCCTCATTGTGAGGAGGATGGACTTACCCTCCACTAAATCGGCCATCCGTAAGACAAGCGACATCGTAACCGAGACCGGCGCCCATGATCAGACTGGTGGGCTTCAGCATTTCAGGCATCCCCGGTCCACCCTTGGGTCCGAGATATCGCAAGACAACGACGGTCTTCTCGCCTTGCTTGATCGACCCGCTCTCGATAGCCTTGACAAAGCTGTCCTCGTCGTCGAACGCTCGGCATTTACCAGTAAATTGGAGCCCCTCCTTTCCGGTGATCTTGGAGACAGCTCCTCCTGGTGCGAGGTTGCCTCGAAGAATGCTACTATCAGCGATCGACCGAGAAGGATGACTCACCGGATGTGTCCAGTTTCCTTGATCGGGTTGTCAGGCGACCTCATGATCTGCTGCCCCTCCCACTTCTTGCCATGCTCGTGCATCCATCGGTCGCAGTTCTCGCCCAGCGTTCGACCGGTAACGGTCATGCCCTCACCAGTCATGTAGCCGTGCTTGATGAGGTAGTGAATCACACTTGGGGTTCCTCCTATAGTGTTCACGTCCTCCATGACGTACTTTCCGCTTGGCTTGAGATCGGCAAGGAAGGGTACCCGATCCGACACTTTCTGGAAATCGTCGATGGCGAGCTCGACACCGACAGAATGGGCGATAGCGAGAAGGTGGAGGACCGCATTGGTTGAGCCGCCAAGAGCCATAGTCAGAGCCTATACGTCAACCAGTATCGCGCTCGCAACATACCATTGCGTTCTCGAAGGCCTCTCGAGTCATGATATCCCTAGGAAGGATATTCTTCTCCAACAGATTGAGCATGTGCGAACCGACCGAGTCGCATTCGGCGAACTTCTCCGGATACTCTGCTGGGAAAGACGAAGAGCCTGGTAGCGCCATACCGAGAGCCTCGGTAGCAGATGCCATGGTATTGGCGGTGTACATCTACTTTGTCAGCGGTAGGATTTCAAGACGACTTACTCCTCCGCAAGCACCGGGGCCGGGACAGGCATTTCTGACCGTCTCGTATCTAATCTTCTCCGCTTCTTCGGTTTGTCCCATTTGGAGGTACTTTCCGTAACTTTGGAAAGCCGATACGATGTCCAAGACTTCCTTAGGTCGACCATCGGAACCTCCTCCACAAGCACCAGGTCGGATCGTTCCTCCATAAACCATCAATCCAGGTCGGTTAAGACGGCCGAGCGCAATAAGAGTTCCAGGCATGTTTTTGTCGCATCCTGGTACGACTACCATTCCGTCGAGCCAGTGCCCGCCCGCAGCGGTCTCAACCGAGTCGGCAATCAGATCTCGCGATTGCAGCGAGTAAGTCACTCAAAGTCAGCTGATAGTAGATATTTGAGACTTACTTCCTTTGGTACCCATGCTGATTCCATCAGACACACCAACAGTACCAAACTGATATCCGACAATGCCAGAATCGACAAGAGACTTCTTGATCCTCTGACCCAAGCCAAGGATATGTCGGTTGCATGGATTACCCTCGTACCTGCAAGTCAGCAAGGTCATTTTGTTCATGACTGACCAAACACTAGCCACACCGACCATGGGTTTGGCGAGGTCCGCATCCGTGTCGATGCCTTCCGTAGCATAGAGCATGGCCTGACGTGAGCAATTCGGACTACGCTGCGACTTACCTGAGAGGCTCCTTGGGCCTTGGGTTGAGTGATGTTTTTAGAGTATCGGTTCAACTCTGCGCATACTGATCGAGAAGTATGTATCGACCGTCGCATAGACATTGAGGCTGTCGCCTTTTGGCTTGCCTGCGATAGCATGGTGATCAAGGATGTTACGAAGTAGCTATCGAGTCGATTACTGGGAAATAAGTTGATGATGGTTGGTTCCAGGAAAAACAGACGGAATCAAAATTACATGGTTGCGATAATGGCTAAGCTACTCCGCTCCGATTTCCCAACCGTCTATCGACATGGAAAGGGCGTGCAGGTCGATCAAATACGTGTTGAGCTCCGCCGATGGGGCTTCAGTCTGCTCCGACTTGCATTGCAAATTCAGCATCGTATTATAATCGTCGAAACTGAACATCGGCCGGCCTGTGCGTAGCGTCTCCAGCATATCCTGACGATCAGCAAGTATGCTGTATCGCGCACTCACCTTGGGTCCACGATTGTACAGGTCCCAGTATTGCATGGCTCGTTCCAAGACGCCCTCCTCGACTCCTTGAATCGCCCGAAGGGTTTGCTGTAAAGAGAGGATGTTCCGTTTGATCTTGAGGACCCCTGCCTCGTTCACAACCCTAATCGATCGAGCGGAATGAATAAACATGTGATCGACCAATTGCGACAGTCCACGGAAGAGGAACCTGGGATTCAGCACCGGTCAAACGCAGAGTACATACCCGTGATCGAACGAAGACAGCGCCTTTTGAGTCAGGCTTTCGTAGGCGGTCAATTGAGCAGCGAGGTCGGACACATCGGGATCCGGTTCGAGCGCCTCACTCTCGAGTCGAAAGTCACCCTTCGCCAGGGACGCCGAAAGATTACACATGACTCGGCATCGGATCTCGAGATGGAGCGTGTTGAGTATCATTTCTGTCAACTGCTCATATGTTTGAATGATCGCCTCGAATCGCTGCGCCATCGCGGCGGTCAGTGGTAGCCGGGCGTTGTCTGAGAATCGTGGAGCATTGTCGACATCCTGGAGGTCTAACAGAGCATCGATGAACCAACGCTAAAATGAGCGAGCGTAAATCCTCGCCGACGTACCAAGCTTTGAGAAAGGTTGCACAAGGCCTCGATCTTGCGGTTGGAATTGATCAACTGAGATTCGACAATCGCCTTGCCTTGCAGCAGTTCCCCTTCCAGTTTGATCTCCCTTTGGCCAATAAGTTGCAGCTCGTGCAAATCTGATGGCTACGGTCAGGAGCGTAACATATGAAGGACTTACTGCGACTGCTCGAACGTCTGTCAGACAGGTAATCACTTCTTCCCGTTGAGCCCATGTGGCCGCTAAGGCCAACATCGGATCCACAGCGTGTACCGCAAGTGCGCTTGAGCACACAAGTTCTGCCATTAGCGAAGTCATATGGAACACTCACCCTTGAACCTGGAGCTACACTGTTGGTAATACTGCACGATAACCCCAACAACTAATCTGCTGTAATTTTCCCTATGGAAAGGCGTGGTCTCCAACATCAAGCACAAGCTATGTATCAAAGCCATCGCTCGGACGCTAGACTTCAGCGGCGGTTTGTCCGCATCGGTCATTTGACGGTCCACCTGGAAAGCGTCGTAGCCCGAGACGGCATTTTGAAACGACGCAGTGACCCTCTCGTCCAATCGAGGCAGGAAGACTCGAACGACAAAGTCCTCCAGGACCATTCCAAAGGCTTTCGGTTCCTCCTCGAAGCCAGATGGAGCGATAGACGAAGCACGATCGATGAACGCGACCGTGGGCTGGAATAGGGTCGTCACGTTGAAAGCATTCGCGGGAATCAAGGTACGATGTTTTCCCAGTAGATGGTCGTCCGTCGTCATCATCTCTCCAGACTGGACAGATACCAATCCTGGCACCGATGCCTTGAGGGTTGTATGGATCGCTTCGTCTATCTGCTTGATGTCGGCAGTCACGATTCGCATATCGGTTTCCGCGAAACGGAACATAGCCTATAGTCAGCTAGGGAGTAAAGACTCAATAAACGCACTTTCTGCTTGTCCCGAGCAAGTTTGCCTTCCCTCAAGATCTCGTTAACGGGCATGAGGGTATGGTCGGTCAACGAAGCTTGCGAGTCATCCGTCAGATAGGCTTGCAGAAGCGTTCGGATTTCGAGCTGAAGCGGCTTCCAGACCTCGAGTACAGGAATGGTAAGCGTGTCGGAATTTTTACTGTCTTTGAAGTCGCGTCGCTGCCGTCAGGACTGTGAAAGGACTGAACCCACCGTAGAGATCCAACGAGAAACCTCATACACCACTCGATGGCCTTCCAGCACTGCAGCGAGTTTGGAATAGAGAGTCCAGACCAGGTCTTGCAGCACAGCCGTATTCCGTGGCGTGCTGAGAAGGTCGAGACCCGCCTTTGTCGACGTGAGCGAGATCGCAGCCCTTGGCTCATCGTCGCGTTCAGATCTACGGTGAGCACAGCTCTTGGGCTCCGCTTACCTTTCCTCGACCTCGTCCAGAGTTGTCTCCACGAGGGTGTGAATTTCTCCGGGCACTCGCTGGGAGACAACTTCTAATGCAGATCCCAGTCGTCCAAGGATACCAAGCGATTCCAGAACTATCTCTATATATCGGTAGGAGTCAGCCTCGGGATTGCCCCCGTCGGTAGAGCTAGCTGTCGTCATATCGTGCGCGTCTTGAGGAGGTTTGTCGACAAGGTTGGTCAAGTAGGCAGAGAGTCGCGATGTACCCGGCCCTTCTCGCTCGATATCACGAAGTACAGGTACTTTCATCAGATCGTCCCCTAGATCTTGACTCACAAGCCGTCTGTCCAGGATGATAAGGCTTCCACCTCGTCTCGCTGTTGAAGGTTTTCAGGTAGATGTGGCTGTGTAGCTCTTCTATCAGAATATCGGCCAGCGTCTGAATTCAGCGAGCGACTCCAGAGCATACGTACCGTCTCCTGAGAGGAAAAGTAGGCTTTGAGATCAGACATCGCTCCAATGCTCGCGATCTCGGGTTTGCCGATCGTCTTCACGCTATGAACGAGGAGTAGAGCTGCAGGGAGAAGCTTTTTATCTCCTATCAGGCCTTCCAAGCGGTCGGGAACTTGCTTCAGATCATCACTAACGTCAGCTCGGGTCAACTCCATAGCTCACATTGTATCCAGTAGCTGAAGCATCTCTCGCACCTGTCGCTCCCTTGCTCTCACGCCAGCCAGTTCTGGCTTTCCCTTGCCTCCAAATCCATCTCGAGCCTCCTTGAGCATATCTTTTGACACCTTGATCTGCTGTTGTGCTCGTCCCAATGTTGCAAGGAAATTGCCGTGAGTTGGGAGCGATGCTGCGAAAGATTGAAAGTGCGCTTGTACCGATGCCTGTAGCGCGGCGGAGAGCGCATCGTGTATCTTCAAGAAAGATGATAGAGATGGTTGAGATCGACTGGGAGCCGTCTTCGACAGCAGAGATAGGGCCAGCGTCGAAGGGGAAAAGTCGCTTTCGAGCACGAACGGCCAGTCCTTTCGAATCTTGTGCAATACATTGTCGATCTCGGCAAACTTTCCTCCTTCCACCACACTCCAGACTTCCTCCTGGACCTCCTTACGTGCACGTCTCGCAGGCCTTTTGGCGGGTTCATCTTTCCCCTTTCCAGCCGCCATGAAGGCTCCCACAACGTTCCGCAGTTTGTCGCTGCTAGCGGTAGGAGTCTGATGGGCAGCATTGGTTTGAGCTCGCAGCTCTGTCCGATGAGATCGATCGGCCGCGAATGGATCAGAGAAGGTAGGTTGCGTGTCGAGAGGAGTCGGAGCGGACGCAGAAATCGGGGAGAGATCCTCTTTGCCGGAGGATGGGCGACGACCGTTGTGAGTTACAATCGGTGCGAGGTTTGGACGGGACGATGCGGACGGTACTGATGGTTGATCGCGCATGCGAGATCTGGCGGGACGGGCAGGACTCGTTGTCGAGCTAGATGGCGCTGTGACTGGAACATTGGGTCGGGACGAGGATGGTTGAGGGGGAGTGGGAGGATATGGACCGTCTTGCGACCGAAAAGCGGGTGATGGCTCCGGAATGTAAGGTTGAGGGGACGATATCTTGTATCGCGAGGACGATGATGCGGATGAGATGTTCCTCGACATGGCGATTTAATGTGTGGAAGAAGGGACAAGTGGTGAATCTGAATGAGAGATGTTGTCGTCACCGAGAATCCGCGCAAAACGACCTCCACCGCCCCACCCCGCCCAAGAGGTCGACGAGCGCGTCAACAATAACAATCTGCCTATTGTTGACCTCCTAGCAAAACAGCAAAACAGAAGAAGCTCAACAGCCATTCGATACCATGTGCGATTCCCTCATACATGGCCGATCCGCCTCATGAAAACACTCTGCATAAATCGATCGAGATGTGACACCCTACTCCTCGCTTTCTTCGCGCATCTCGGCTAGTCTCCGCCTCATCGCCTTCTCGGTCTTGGTTGGAGGTACTTTACGACAGATCAATGCACCAACCTGTTCTCATGAGCGACGATAAAACTAGCTGTACACTCACCAGTGCCATCAGGCCTCCGAAACGCAAGACCCAAGCAACGCCTGATTTGCCTACGGTGGATCCCGGATCGTCAAGGGGAGACGATTTCTCCCCATCGGCCACTTTGAAGATGATGGATGCGACGATAGCAACCTGACGAGGTTTAGAATCATCGCGACAGATTGTTGAAGAACTCACGATGAATTGTGGAAAGACGATTGCCAGATTGTGTATGCCCATGATGGTACCCCCGGCCACAGGCCCGCCTCTGTACTCCATGCTCTCGCCAGCATTCTCGACGTCCGCACTCGACCAGCTTCGAGCCAAAGGCGTCCTCTCGGTTACATGTGGACTATTAGGTTGGGATTTCCATGGTCCGGCTGGGGTCGAAGCGGTCCGAGCATGTAGTGGACGAGGATAGGCAGTAGGTTGCGGGGGTGGGTTGGCTTCGGAAGATTTCCTTGTGTCCTCCATTTCTTTGAGAAACTGCAGCGATCAGCAACAGTCTTCCACGATATCTTACCTCCATGATGATCCTGAACACATGGTCAGTAAAATCACAGCGCACCAATGCTCAAAAACTTACGCGAAGGGTCTGCAATCAGCTGTGGTCGTATATCGGACTTACACCCAGCAAGCGATTGCCCAGCAAATGCCTACCAGCGCTATAGCGATTGTAGCCTGCCATACTTTTTGAATGAAGAAGGTCGAGCCCATGACCAGGCCGAAAAGTACTAAACCGGCGGTCCAGATATTGCGAAGCATAAATGGCACTGCATGAGCGTCATACTGATGGACGACGTACTGGTGGGCAGCTTGAGAGGTCTCCCTTGTCTAGCAGCTTCTGCCTTCCACTCCCTCACCATTCCACGGATCCTCTCGAGCTCGGCATCGCCCTCGTCGTCCGCATCTTCGTCGACCTCGGGCCGAAGAAGTCGTCGATCTCTCGCTGCAAGGTAAGGCAGAAGAGTTCCTGCAATGATGGCGACTACTGTCAACGCGGAAGAGAAACAATACTCACCGAAGGAATAAATGAGAAGAGCAAGACTGCCAGCCCGCGTCGCTTTGTCGGTATCTGGCTCGTGGCCCAGCTCATTGGCCATGACCTCGGCAACGTATGTTGTCGAGTAAAACAAGTATGGGAACCAACCCATGAATGCCGCTATTTGTACCTGCACTGAGATCGACTACATGCAGTAACTCACAATGCAGACCCGTCGGACAGGCTTAGGGAGTTGTAGAACCGCTTGGTATATTGTCGAGACCACGTCTCGTAAAGTTCTACATTCAGCTCCAGCAGCTAGAACGACGACGTACGACTTGCGCTCTCCGAAGATACTTTCCCGTTCATCCTCCTCTTGCGTCCAACAAGTGATCCATACAGTCACGACAAGGAGGAACAGGGCGACAATGCAGACTTGTTTTAGCGTCATCTCCGTTTACTTGCACTCACCCTTGCGGAACTGGCCACCTCGAACAAGGCGAATGACTGGCACGTGGGCGAGATTGAGGAAGCCTGGTCTCAGTAAACGCAAGGGAGAGGATTCCGTACCCATGGTAAATCCGACAATGTTTCCGACGTGATTGAATCTCCCATGCCAAGCGTTTGCCGCTGCTAGTTGCTCTCCCGGTGTGATGTCCAGGACAAGGTTGCGCAGAGAAGCCTGCAGGCTGTCTCTTCAGCAACGCTGATGGCTCTACTCACGCATTGAGTGCAAAATCGAGGCAATAAAAGGCGAAAACCGCTATGCCGATGGCAGTGCTTTTGACCTGTTGTGAGCGAGATACGATATCGCACTTGCCATTTTCTGGCTTTTCGGATCCCAGCCTCCTTGCCCGCCACCAAACAGCTCGACGAGGGCTTCCGCGATAGGCTCGGTGAAAGCAAGACCGAGACCACTGAAGACCAAGAGGACGGTGGAAGCCACTATCCAGTACCTCCTCCTGTATTTTGAGTGTGATGAGTCCGAGACGGCGCCGATCAATGGTTGGGCAATTAAGCCTGATATTGGTCCAGCGAGCCAAACCAGCGAGGTAAGCTGTTCCGAGAGGCCAAGTGAAAGTAGATAAGGTGTCCCGTAGCCAAGCTCGCTGCTTTCAGCACGGAACTCCACGAGATCTTACACTGTCCAAGCAATCTGACTTCCTCCCATGGAAATAGTCAATGCCATCATGCTCCAGAGGCTCAGCCGGTCCTTCTTGTCCTTGTCCTTCTTATCATCTTTGGTACGTCGGGAGGGTGGACGGGCTGTCGCCTCGTCTATGCCGATGTGCCATCCGGACGACGGGCCTTTTCGTTGTTCCGGTGAAGACCGTTTAAGAATGGAGGAGAAGGACGTGTATTGACGATCAGTTGAAGAGGCAGGAGAGGTTGCGACTGCTTCATCCTCGGTCGACATCGTGCCCGGGTTATTGGGCTCAAGTCGGGTAGTATTGGACAACGGTCGAGCAGGCGATACTGGTAGGATGTGTAGTCCAGAGGCGACCTCTTGTTTCTGTATGACGTTGTGACTCATCGGTCAAAGTGGCGGAATCCCTTTCCCTCCCTTTGTCACTCCGGCCATGTGAGGATGAGACCCTCAACAAAGTCGATGGTCTTATAAGTAGAGAGCAATGATTCTGCGACGCGGTAGTGCATTAAATGGTCATACACAACACAATACCGCGCTGACGCTCCGTGCTGCTGTATGGTCGACTGAGTGAACACCGGAGACTCCAGTACATCACGCGCCGTGCGATATATTAGGGCATGTCAAGGATCCCAGACATTGACCTGCTCGCTCGCGTCGTCATGCTCAGCGCTCTCGAATCCTATATGCTCAAACTTTCGATACAGCGTGATAGATCCAGCATGACTTAATGGCCTTGGCGCCTCATGTCCCATACTGCACGCAGGCCGCCGGATAGCGTCAGACAATTCCATGAGGAGGCATTTGCCTCAGCTCAAAGCTCAGCCCATCGCTGATGCCGCTTGCCTGAGACTCGCCCTGACGTGCAGCTGAAAGGATGTCCTATGCCGTCGGGTCCGTGGGGACCAAGGGACGACTGATGAAAGGTGGCCAGCCTTGAATTGTCCTGTGCTCCTGCTTTGTTCGCCCATGTTACACTTGCAGAGTGACCCCTTCAAGTATGCGACTCGATACCGGGAAGTGAACCCCCTGACATGATGTTATCAGGGGTCGACTTTTCTAACTGGATCACGACTCGAAAGGACTGCTCCTGATGGATGGTAACAAGCTGCACTATATAAGGTGAATCATTTGAGCCGCAAAATTCGGCGCTTGACGTATCCTGAGATCAGGCTTACTTCGCCTACGCAATGCTTGTCTTCGTTATTATCTTCTCAGCGCTTGCTCGACAAGGACTTGCATCAGTCCTCCTCACCCTGACCAACATCGAGCTTACCGTGTAGGTGCAATCCATGATCACGCGCTCACACCAAGCTTCTACGATAACACTGTCGGTCCCGGCGCTCAAGGTCAGTGCGCCATCACTCACGGCTGGCCAGCCGGCTGGCAAGATGGTGTACTGAAAGATCCTGGATCCTGTGGTGGCAAATCAATCATGGCGTCTGCCAATAATCGAATGATCGGTCAGTACGATGACACATGGCTCAATATGGACTGATTCTTTAGCCCTCCCTTACCAGGTCAGTCCCAAGCAGTACTGCGGACACAAGTGAGTACCACGTGTCGAATTGACGGACAGCAGAGTGAGAATAATCGATCCCAACGGCAAAGTGCTCCAGGCCGACGGCCAAGATCACTTTTACGTTAAAGACACCCTGCCCAGCTCGACCACTCGGGTTGATATCTCTGGTGCGCACACGACAAGCTCAGACGCTACTGACAGCAGCTCAAGCTATGGTCGCATATGGAAACGGGATTTGCGGGATCAGTCCGGTTGCCGGCGCAGTCAACATGCCTTCGGGTTTCAAGGTTGAAATTTTGGACGAGCTCGATCCAGCGGGGTCTACCTTAAGTGACACCACTGTAGGGTCGGTAGGCTCTCCGACGTCTGTGTCAGCTCTTGTTTCAATCGCCCTCGTCCAGCCCTCCGCGGCTCTCGCGGCGAGCACTGATGAATGTGCCTGTAGCGAGTCGCAATTGGGGACAACTGGCTGCTGTAACGGCCAAAGTGCGATCTGCGATTGGGTGTCCAATGTACCAAAGCGTCTTGGTAGGTTGCGCCGAGAGTCTGTGCTTACAATGAGCTTTCAAGCCAGTTGGTGGAGTTTGCAAAGTCAGACGAAGCCGGATTCGAAAGTGATAGAGTCGCAACGTGCGCTATCTACCGTGTTCAATGTATATCATCTGTCCAGCTGCGCGGCCTCTCCTTTCCATCAGCCAATGTTTGAGATACTAACGTACCTGAACCTAGTATCCTATAACGCTTCTTTCGCCAGACGACGTCTGAGTGTACGATTCCGAGGAAAAATATCGGCAGGGCGAGTATCTCTCTCGCGAGCCACGCCAGGACAAATTCCGAACCAGGTCGAGGCATTCCCTCTGCTTTCCCCTCCAGAATCCGCTTCACCCTTAGATCGACCAGGAACCACAGGACCATGTGCACAGCGAACAGAGTCGACTTTGTAGCGCCTAGCAAGCGTGCGATCGCCCAGGTGCCATATAGACCGCAGATGATGGATTCGGTAAAAGGCTCGATGGCCGTCGCGACGATGGGCGTCATCTTCTTGCGGACTCGAATCCAGCGAACTCGCCTGTCGATGTAATCTTTGATAGATAATGCGCCGAGGAAATCCATCGCCACGTCGCCCGTCATTGCATGTTTGAGTCCCAGCTCGTGCCATAAAGAGAGCCCAATCATGTTGTCCTCCGCCAAAAATGGCGCAAATCCTGCTAGACCGGTTGGGGGATTGGCCAGTTTTTGCAACGTTGGCGATGGAGTGGTGAGCGCATTGATGTTGGAGCGAGAGTACATGTTGGATTTGCCCATGACGCACGAGTCGAGCGCTGTCGCGTTCTGCAATTAGCTCGACAACCAATCACGACCCACTATCGCAAGATACATCTTCGCATGAGTGGTATTAAGGAAGGCCTGTTCGATCAAGCTGCCCCAAGTCCGCTGATACACAACAGCAAAAGGTACATGATGAACAAGACCGACGTCACCACGCTGAGGCGGCCCTCTCATCCCATCTGAAAGAAGGCGACTAGACTCCAGATCGGCTTCAAAGCTGGAGGCTGAAGAAGCAGCCCCCAAAAATGTGTCGACAGTCCTCCCCAAAGTGCCGAGGTCGACCGAAATTGTAGAATCGAGAACCCATAGTAGATCATACTTCGCTTGCTCCAGTGGCGTCATGAGGTTGTTGATCTTTGGGTTCACACCGATTTGCCGATCGTCTGAGCATCAGCTAGTTAATCCCTGCAGCCTCACTGATGATTATCCTTGAATCCACTTCTGGAAATCTCTCCATGATCATCTTCACCACCGCGAGAGCCTCGTCTTCCGCGCTTTGCACAGCGAATATGATCTCATACCTGGGGTAGCTTAGCTGCATGGCGGACTCCAAGGCGTTGTAGAGATTGTTGTCCAAGCCGCAGAGGGGTCGAATGATGGTGACGCCCGGTGCCGAAGACGGGGGCAAACGAGCTGTAGACGATGGCAATGTCTTATCAGAATACCTGCTTTGACTGCAGGGATCAGCTGGACGCAGCTGGACTACTGCATGGAGTACTGACGCTGTCCGCAAGCCCAATAGCCCCAAAGACCAAACAACCGTGTATAAGATGAGCAGGACTACCGCGAGTCCTGCAGACGTCAGTCCATCTACTTATCAGCGTCATCAACAAACGAAGACGTCGAGACCTTACCCTCCATGCTCGAGCTGTATAATCAGAGGGATGAATGATCGACAAATGAAAGGTATTGAGCGAAATCCAAGTGAATGTCGAAATCTGGTTTGGTCGGACAAATCCGCTCCTGCTATCGTGTGTGACCTGATTTTTGATGTTTATGTTTTCATTCTATCTCAACCCTCTTCTAAGATCCACATCTGATCGTCGACAGCAGTGAGTTGCAAATGGCGCAGCAGATGGTTTGAAATCCATGCATTCCGCCAAAAAAGCTAGACTTTGTGCAACAGGCTGAAGAAGAGGAGGATTTATTTCCTTTCAGCAAGGCTTTGCAGTTTGTTGAAGGTTGTCAGGGACGTGTTCCAGATCCGTCAACTGGGAACCAAAGCCTAGCACAGTCTTGCCAGACAAGATTGGAGTCCGACCAAGCCGTGAATCCCAAAAGATCGTCGCACCTCAACTCGGCAGCTGTGGCAGGACATCAAGGCCAGACATCAGCAAGCACGATAATTGTTGAAAGCTGGATCAACAGACGCGTCAGACCGGGGAGGCTGGGCGAGAGCGGCGGAGAATCGGTGGACGCAGAGAGACGCAGAGCGACATCGGGTACGTACATAAGCTGGGGAGCTTACATATGGAAGTCCCCAGCGATTGTCAAGGAGCAGTCCTTCATAAGCCTTGTATCACTTGTGCAATCCTATCGTTGACTTATCCCTCTAGACATGAATGTTCTTTTGCTATCTTGCCCTTCTTTGACTTTGGACAACATTCACCCACACCTATCAACATTTGATAGGTCACGACCACGCTTTTGACACTTGCCTGTCGACATTATTTGGCGGTGCTAGCTCTGTCGCAATTGTAACAGGGGTAGCGTGGTCGTGACCTATCCCCGGTATGACTCGACCTAGGATTGCGTCGTGTTCCGAAGACGTATGTAGAAGAATGTCGATGGATGTCGATAAATGTCAGTGAACGTCGTTTGAGGTTGCAGATGGGCAAACGCGCAAACGAAGGTTGTATGTCAAAAGGGATAAGTCGATAATATGATTCACGAGTGCTGCAAGGCTCTACAAAGGACTGCTAATTGACAATTTCTGGGGACCCCCTTCTGTAAGCTCCCCAGCTTATGTATCCCAACGTTGCTCTGCGTCTCTCTGTGTCTTCCGACATCCCCCCGCTGTCGTCCAGCCTCCTCGGTCTGAGACCTCCGTTGATGCAGGCTTAGACATGTCCGTCTGTCCTCCAAAGTCTGACCAACAAACCGCCACGCCGTTCCAAGACTGTCTCTGATCGATAGAACTTCGGAGATGCTCGCCAAATACCGTTGAATGTCATTGATTGTCATTGACTGTCACCAACTGACCTCGGGTTGCCGAATCCGTAACCCGATCTGTGTGTCTCGCCTGGAACACGTTCCGACATATCTGCTGCGTCAAGACGGAGCTACGGATAGCGTCATCCCTCTCGGCCCTTTGACCTCACAGGGGCCCTTCCACCATCCTCCTCTCCATGTTCTCTGCCCTCTCTGCAATAGTGTCCATCTGTCAGGGCGTCAGGAAGTTGTGCCAGGTTTTGATCAGCAAGTTGTGCAGGATAACAGCAGCTTGAATGTATGCATAGGCTCGAGCTTCGTCCTTCTTGGTCTTGATCTGCAGCCGCAAAGCTTGCAAGCTAGCCCACCTCCCCTTCAACACCCCAAACACGTGCTCCACGCCTACGCGAGCTACTTTGATCTTGTGGTTGAAGTAAGCCTGGCTGTCAGCGCTTTCTAGGGGCTAAAGGGTATTCACCGGAGGTCCAATCATTTCGTGCTCTCCATGGCCTCGCTTGTACATTGGGAGGATGTGTTGTGAAGGGTAGAACCCGACGTTGGCTAGAAGGTGCTCTTGGCCGTCAAGGTAGGTATCAGGGTCCGTCTCAAGACCAAGAGTTCGCTGGATACGAAGATCGGAAGAAGCGGCCAAAAATCCCCATTTGATCATGGTGAACAGCTTTTTATTGTCGCATACCGCCATGAGGTGAAGCCGTACCTCTCCTTGCGACTGTGGAAAGATCCTGAGGCTGGTCCACGTTGGGGGCGATTCGCCAAGTTGATATGACACCCGTCAATGAACCCTAGACAGTGGGGTATGCGAGAACGCGCCTTGATCCTCAATTTGATAGCCATCCTTTCTCTGCATTCGGCCATGTAAATTGTCGGCAAGATGTCGTACGACTGCCCGCACTGCGCAGTCTCACCACTTCTTAACGGTACCATTTAATCATCAGCTTAGAGCCATAGGGTTGAATGGGAAGGGAAGGGACCTGAGATATGGAAAAAACATTGTGATTGACTTGACTTTGTCGTCGTGAGCTAGTCGATTGAAGAATACAGCTAGATGGTACTTCGGGAAAGTGGTTCATGAAAGTCTGATCATCCTTGAATTGAGCTACCATTCGAGCATATTCCGTTTTTGTCATTCTAAAAAGGTATTGGAAGGAAAAGGTATTGGAAGGTTGGTCTCGACGAGTGGAGCTACACATTGATCTCCTTGACATATTGTATGGTTCGATAGGTAGCGGAGCGCGTCCAATATTGTTGATCGTTCAAATACAGGTCGATACTCCGCAGGTGAAAGTGATATCAAAAGAGGCGCCAATTCTGTCGCTTCTGAGCCGCCCGCTGCATCAAATCTTGCACAATTTATTGCAGCGGTAGATGTCGGTCTTTGTCGGCATGTTAAAGGTAGCGGTCGATGGTAAGTGATGGGTAGAACAAGCTACGATAGGGTAGGAAGTGCATGCCAAAAGCGTGGTCGTGACCTATCCCCGATATGACTCGACCTGGGATTGCGTTGTGTTCCAAAGGCGAATGTAGATGATAATTGATGAATGTTGTTCTTAGAAGTTGCTGGCGGGCAAGAGCGCAAAAGAATGTGTATGTCAAGAAGGATAAGGCAACAATAGGGTTGCACAAGTGCTACAAGGCTCTACAAAGGACTGCTAATCGACAATTGCTGGGGACTCTCTCCGGTAAACTCACCAGCTTATTTATCGCATTGTCGCTCTGCTTCTCTCTGTGTCTTGCTTCCGACATTGCGCCGTTGTCGTCCAGCCTCCCTGGTTTGATGCTTTTGTTGATGCAGACTTAGACATGTGGTCTGTCCTCCAATGTAGCTTGCCCTTTTGCGATTTTTCACAACATTCATCGGCAATCATCGACATCTGCCTTCGGAGCACGACAGAATCCTAGGTCATGTCACATCAGGGATAGGTCACGACCACGCTCTTGACAAGCACGCTCCACAAGCGTTGTTATCACAATACCAAGGACTGCCGCACTCTCGACGGTCACCGGTCAATACAACGCTGCCAAAGATCAAATTGCTGCGGTCAACGCTCAACCTGCTCACCTATCAACCTTCGACCGTGCTGAGGCACATGGTTGTATCTAAGCCCATGCTGGATGCCCTAGACGAGTTCATCATTGATTTTGGTGCTTCTCATCATATGGTCACGGTCAAGTCGCTCTTTTCCGACCTCCAGACGGTGCCAATGGCCAAAATCATCGTTGAAAACGACCATGCCAGAATAGAACGGCTAGACGGCGACCTCCAAGCGATGTTACTTCTTTTCAGTGCAGAGCTTGCATCTTGGGCTAAGGACAACAACTCCCAGCACTTCCTACGGACATTTGTGCTACCAGACCCTTGGGAAATGACCCACATTGACATCTGGGGTCCAGCTTCAACTCCAT
Source organism: Cryptococcus sp. GC_Crypt_1 (assembly GCA_026538415.1). Lineage (NCBI taxonomy): Eukaryota > Fungi > Basidiomycota > Tremellomycetes > Tremellales > Cryptococcaceae > Cryptococcus > Cryptococcus sp. GC_Crypt_1. The sequence continues at coordinate 32,983 of JALPCD010000002.1, forward strand.
CAATCAACGGATGCCGCTACTTCCTATCCTGCTATGACGACCACACCAGAGTGGTCCACCTCCCACTTCTTGAAATGAAAATCCGATGCTCCTGGTGCAATGCAGCAGTACATTGCTCTTGTGGAATTACAAGTGGCTACGACGATGAAAAATGGTGCAATGAGACAATGGTGGTTAATTCATCTCAAATCAATGGGTGAATTGGATGGAGCAACGAAGTATACAGCACAGTTGAGTACCACCTACAGCTCACGCACAAAATGGAGGAGTAGGACAGGTGCATGTGACCGTCCTCAGCACTGTCCCGATACTGCTTGCTTCAACTGGTCTTGCTTTGTGTTTCTGGGCCAAAAAAGCAAACTATGCTGTGTACACACGTAGTGAAACACCTTGATCCACAAAACCACGCTCTAGATAACTCCTGGTACAACAATAACGCCGCATGGATCATCTACAGCCCTTCGGAATCACCTGTTATCATTGGCATCATCAACCGCAAAGCAAGCTGCTTGGTCGCTATTTGGAGGGTATACTGGTTGGTTATGTGGAAGTGACCGACAACTACCACATATGGAGCCACAACCTTGCCAAGATTGTCATCACACGCAACGTGGTGTTTAGCAACAAAGCCCATATCACACCAAACGACGCTTCTACACCTGAACTGGAGAACGACCCAGAAACATCAATTGCCACGGTCTACGAGGACAGCAACACTCCTCTGGAAGTCGAGCTGCCCAATGGGGAATCTCCTACATCTCCGGCTTTTGCACCCCTGGCCCCCTTCCAAGCGCCAGTACTCGCCAGACTTGTCTTATAAGCTCGTCCACCGTCTTTTTGAATGAGGCAGCAACGAGAGCGCCTGTCTAAAAGTCCTGCCCTTGAGAAGGTCTCTGAAAGCGAATCACATGATCTTCTACCCCACTCTGGCAATCAATCATCAATGCTACTGGCTCAGAACCGTCATTTGGACCTCAAGACGATCAAATTGATCAAATTGATTCAATGAACGGTCAATCTACCTTTCTTCACGCTCTCCTTGCGCAAACGGACGACATGCCACAGACATATGGTCAAGCTATTGCCTCAGATCATGCCAAACAGTGGAAGTTGGCCATCCAGGACAAATTTGCCAAAATGGAAAAATACAATGCGTGGTCCACCATGCCACGGTCAAACCAGCGCACCATCTCTGCTTGCTGCGTCTTTACACAGAAAATTGACGGTCAGACTGGTCAACCTAGCAAGTTCAAGGCTAGGTGGGCTGCACAAGGGTTTGGTCAGATCCCTGGCTTGGACTATAATCAAACATTTGTCTCTGTTGTGCACAAAACAACCATTGGCTTCTTTCTTTCGCTCCGCAACGCTCTTGACCTTCAATGAGACCATGTGAACATCATGGCGGCTAATCTGAAAGGAGATTTGGATGAGGAGATCTATGTGGAACCACCAGAAGGATCTGGAATTGACAATGGCCCCCTGGTAAAGCTCAACAAGGCGTTGTATGGTCTCAAACAGTCTCCTTGTTGTTTCAACAAACGCCTGTACTTTTGTTAGATCTTGGTGGGCTTGACGGCGACTACTGCAGACCCATGTCTGCATGTCAAACGTCTCACAAAGACGGTCATTTTATCATACTCTGCATTCAGGTGGACAATCAATTCATTGCCTCAACTTCTCTTTCTCTTCTGGATGCGTTCGAGCAACATCTAAATGCTGTCTTTGAATGCCCAGATTCTGGCACAACGGACTACTTCCTGCGTTTCAATATCATTCGAGATCAGTCTAATCACACCATGGCGCTCTCACAACGACATTATCTCGCTGCGCTCCTGGAAAAGGTTGTATTGACTGACTGCAACCTCTCTCAAACCTGTCAGAAACGTGTTCCAGGCGAGACACACAGATTGGGTTACGGATTTGGTAATCCAAGGTCAGTTGGTGACAGTCAATGACAATCAATGACATTCAACGGTATTTGGCGAGCATCTCCGAAGTTCTATCGATCAGAGACAGTCTTGGAACGGCGGGGCGGTTTGTCAGTCAGACATTGGAGGACAGGCGGACATGTCTAAGCCTGCATCAACGGAGGCCTCAGACCAAGAAGGCTGGACAACAACGGCGGGATGTCGGAAGACACAGAGAGACACAGAGCAATGTTGGGATACATAAGCTGGGGAGCTTACAGAAGGGGGACCCCAACGATTGTCAATCAGCAGTCATTTGTAGAGCCTTGTAGCACTTGTGAATCATATTGTCAACTTATCCCTCTTGACATAAAACCTTTGTTTGTGCCTTTGCCCTTCTTCGACATTCATCGACATTCTTCTACATACGTCTTCGGAACACGACGCAATCCTAGGTCGAGTCATATCGGGGATAGGTCACGATCACGCTTTTGACATGTCGCCACTAGCGATGCGCTGGCACCTTCTGCACTGCAGTTCTCCTCTCTCCATGCTTTGTACTTCATCTCTATGTCTCATTCTGTGCTATTCGAGTCTAAATCCGACACCTGCAGCAACATCTGAAGACATTGCGCGATGTTCAGGGATGGCCTAGTTGTTTGCGTGTTGAGCGATATAGGAGGTGGCAGAAGGCTTAAATTCAGCTCCCCTGCTTGTGAACCTGCGATGCAACGGGGGTTGTCCGCTTACGTCGGTTTATAGACACCGGGAGGTGGCTGAGAGGGAGATAAACCATATTGCTCTTGATGCTGGTTGCCATAACTAATTTGAGCTGCACATACGGCCAGATCGAACTCACTGCTGAGAAGGATATTCAGCACGCTGTTGATCATAGCCTTGAGGCTGACCATACCCGTCTTCGCCACCGTAGTTGCCAATCCTGCATGGTCAGCTGTCGAGCCGTTGTTAGATAGCTTACCCTTGGTCGTATGTTTGGGAGGGATATCCCTGCTGGTAGTCTTGCTGATAGCCATATCCTTGCAGGCCGTGACCTTGATTGGTCGTTTGTGGAGTCGCGTATTCCGCGGCTCGGTTGTCATTGTCTCGGAAGCCGCCCAACAGACCACCCAGAGCGAGTCCAGCGAGGCTAGCATCAGCTCGTCCTAGATAAAAACAATCTGGGCACCAAATTTGCCGTCCCATGAATCACGCAGAGAGACCAAATGACTAGTAGGCGAGTGAAGAGGGATCAGACGACATTCAGAGAGCTCACGCTTCCACTGCTCCTCCAATTCCCGCGCCGCCTCCTTCCTCTCGCTGTCCAAGTCCGTATGGTTCCATTTCTCGCTGCAAGTTGTCTGAGTCGAGAGACAAGTCCGATTCAGAGTGATGCGAGTGACCGGAGTCGTCAGATGTTGATGAGATCGAAGAATGTCGAGAAGACCGAGGGGAAGAAGATAGCTCCGCTTCGTAGTCTTGCCCGGGTTGGTCCTCGTAATAGCCTTCGCCACTCATCTTGTCGATTGCGCACAGTGTTATGAGGTCGGTGTGAGAAGATAGACCGAAAGTGTGGATTAAAAAACAGACAGATGTTGTTTGAGAGAGAGGTCTGATGGAGAAGAGAGGGGTTGAATCAACGTTGCCAAGTCGACTTGGTACCATCCTTAGGGAGCCATCTTGGCTCCTGGATCGTGGTCAGAGCTTCGCGTGTTTACATCCACGCTCACAAATCAATTGACGACAGGCAGCGTCAGAGTTGTGCTGCTCGTTGTAACATGGGGTCGAAAGTGAGAGAGATTGACCGTGTCGCAGTTGCTTCCAGTAGCTGATTGCACGGCACCGATCGTCATGTTCGAGCATCCTCCAAGTGCTCAACAATTCTATTCCGACCTTTGTCCTAATGATCTTTTTACTGAGACCAGCGATGAAGGCAACATGGGCAGCTACCACCTTCCCTTCATTATTGTCGATATCAGCTCAAACTTGGCACAACGAGATCATTTAACTTAGCCGAATGCGCGCGGCCACTTCATCTTCGGCTGTATTGCCATTTTTTTCCATCCTCTCGACACTTAACGCGGAGAAGCAGGAGGACAGAGGGCCGTTCCACTTTTTGGGAATCATCCTACAGCTACAGGAGACCGCACCTTTGGATGATTGTATTTGCCTCATGACGCAGCTTGAAACCTGAATTGTGCTGTGTGACAGATAGCCGAAGGGCAATCGCTCGTGGTCAAGTGTGGACCTAGATGGGCGTTGTGAATGAGGATTAAAGGCAACCTATATCGACTCTATGAGAAGCAGCGAGATGTGCGACACGCAATCGGTTGCGGAGATGAGGCGAGATGTGTCTTTGTCGGACCCAGCTTGGAGCGTTTCGACGTTCATGCATGTCGTAATGACGTTATTATAATTGTTATGTAGTCCAAATGCTGGCTAGAGAGCTTACATGACTTCCCCGTCGTCCGGCCAGACTACATCGGGTAGAGGTGTGTCCCAATCGATGGCCTCGATGACGCTCTCGGGTAGCCATTGGAAGCTCAGGCTGAGAAAGGCTCTCGCAAATCCAGGTAAGTTGGTTTCCGGTAGAGTCGAAAGGAGAATCCGCTCCATCGAGGGCACTGGATGTCAAATGACGTCTCAGTGGCAAGACCTACCTAAACGTTGGAGCACACCGTCCACTGGACGTCGTGCAGCTAGACCCTTGTTTTTGCGCTTCTTCTTCGCCTTGATGAACTCTTCGCCTTCGATTTCGGCTGGGACCGGGATGTACCCAGGGAGATACTCGGATAGATCGTTGCCCAGCAGAAGCCATCCGGGATGGCACAGACTCTCGGAATAGTTGTGGTGCAAGAAAGATTCGTACAGAGGACGTGGACAATGTGGCATGTAGAATAGTTGCGACACATTGGTTGATAGGGTATACCGGCCGAGCTGCGCATCAGCAAAGGTAAAGCGCTGAGAGTCTGCGCAACTCACCTTATTTTCATCGCTTACTTCAAAACCACAGCCCGATACAACCCGTCGATCCCCCTCATCCCAAAGTGGATCGTAAACAGTCACTCGACCAGCCTAGATGTCAATAACGCGATGAAATGGGGAGAGCCTCACCTTCAAAAGACGCTGCAGATCTAGGAGCAGAGCCAGCTGAATCTGCGAGGTCCTGTCATGGAACGGTTTGCCCACCCCAAGGCAAATGATGTCGATCCGGTCGTGAGGCAGACGGAGCAAGATTTGCTCTATGACAGCTATGAATCAATAACCGCGACTGAAGATTTCCCATGGCTCACGTGGAATCGACTCTGCCCACTTGGCAGCCAGCTTGTCATTTTTGTCAACAATGGCGAGGACTATATCTTTTGCGAGGCGGTCGGTATCTGGAGGCGAGGCGGCCCCTGCTTTTTTCGGACCTTTCGAAGGCTTTGTTCTCGTACGTCTAGCGGTAAACCCCTCTTCTTTGCTTGAGGGAGCATCCTGCCGAGACGCAGGATTTTTATTACCCTTGGACGACGTAGACGGCGTGCTGTTCCGCGATTCGGCTTCCCTGCGAGCTTCTTTCATGCGACGCTTGTCTTTCTTGCTGACGGAGGTAGCATTTTGATCGTCTTGTCCGACCTGCGAGCGCAAGCCGGGCGAAGGGGAAGATGACCGAGATGCCGAAGCCAGTTCTGGCTGTTCTGCGTCTATTCCATCTTCTTCGTCCTTGTCCGCTACGTCGTCGACTTCCGCGCCATTTGGCGAAGCATCCCGCTCAGCAGGAAGAGGCGGCGGGATTGCCGTTGACGACGGAGCACAGTCCGGCAAAGTATCATCCTCGTCATCCTCTTTCACGTGTAGATTGGACAGTCCTAGTGCCGCGTCGTCCTGCTCCATTTCTTTCCGTAGTCTTTGACATCAGCGATTGCTACCACTTCTGACAATAAACGTACCGATACATGGCCTGCTTGTGCTTCTTACTCCTCTCGTGATTCCTCCAACTCGCTTCGGATTGGAAACTCTTGTTGCACGCGACGCATTCAAGTGTTTCCTCGTCTTCTGACACGTCTTGCGATTCGTCTGAAGAGTCATGAACGACCTGCCAATCCTGCTCTTGATATTCGGCAGCGGACTTCATCCGTTCCTCTGCTCGTTTACGAGCTTCGTCGAGCGGGTTCGGGGTGAAGGTTCCAGAAGACTGGGGAGGTTTCTTGGCCCTACTTTTGTAGGCTTTATACCGAGGATCTCGATGCTGCAAGAATGAGACCAGTTGCTGGTCAGTCAGCTAGGCCGACTAGGTGAACTTGCCTGGACCGTCGCGTTGTACTCCTTCTTATAGTCATCCCGTATCTTCTTGTTCTCTTTCTCCATCAATCGGCGCATGGACCTGTCGTCCCCTCTCTCCACATCCCATTTGGATACCCAATCGAACCGCTTCGAGGTAGAGAAGCTTGCCCATGCGAGGTAGAAGTTGCGCGCACAAATCTCGTCGGAACGTGCAGAACCAGAAGTCGGGGCATAAGGGGTGGCAGAATCGCCAAATGGTGGGTATTCGACGATCTCATCCGAATGTAGCGTCTCATCGGCAGCCAACAGGGCAAAAAGTGTCCGATATACCGAGTAGAAACCCTGCTGATCAGTCAATGACACAAAGATATGACCCACCTCGTTGGTATCGTCGACTTTCCGAGCAATCTTTGGATCGAAGAATCGCATCAGCTGCTCCAATCTGACTCCCGGATCTCCTCGTCGTCGTTTGTTCAGCTTGGCATCGGGATCGGATCGCGCTTTGTCCCCATTTCGGACGTGGTCGAAGAGATCGTCGTCTGTGGTAGCGATAGGCGCATTTCGATGGGTGTCGTAGAAGGCTCTCTCCTGCGATTAATCAGCACACGTGTTGCACCTCGTTCAGCTTACGTTCGGATCGCTCAGAATCTGGGATTTATCATCAGCAATATGCGGGACGAGGGCAGGGGTCGACTCACCTCGTACGCATGTTGCAGATCCGCAAAGAGCTTTGTAGCTTCCTCTGTGCGATGTGGATTCTTGTCCGGATGATTGAGAAGCTACATCGATGGTCAGAGAGACAACGTGAGGGCAGAATAGATCGAGACGTACCGCGAGTTTCCGATACGATCGCTACAAGTTCAGCGACATGCTCAAGAAGTATTGCTCACCTTGATCTCGTCACCCGTTGCGTCTTCTGTCACCTGCAGCAGTTCGTAGTAATCTGGGGGTCGACCATCTGCACCGTTTCCTCCGTCATCTGCAGGACCGGAGGACGATCTCGACTGATCGTTGCCCATGAGGAAGGCACTGGACGATCTGCGTAGGAAAAGCAAGGGTCGAGGAGATGATGAAAACAAAGATTTGGTTGATCCATCTTCTATCCGTTTGACCATTCATCCATTCCACATTCCACATTGCTTGTTATCCCCCATGCATCCATTCATCTCCTTCGACCTTGTATCCCTGATGGACTCTTGCTGTATAGGCGGTCTTCAACTCGACAATTCAACACTGCTGCTGGAAGCCCTTCGTACAATCGATTTCGCTTCGCCTACTCGCTCCCATAATGGACCCTTCAGCTCAGCTGAAATGTGAGCTCGAGACTGTCAAGCAAGAATGGCAAACATGCGAAGATCTTCTTGCTGAGTCTCAGTGGTAAGCTCGCATCCTGATGATGACCACTGCTGATCAACAAGCGATAATCAACGCAAGCACGTTACCATCGAGAACCTCAACCGATATATACGGGTACGAATGATTCGTCGTATTCACTGACCTTGCCCTTGCTGAGCCGTAGGACCTGGAAAAGCTGCTCCAGACAACTCTCGGTTCTTGCTGGAAGGTACGTGCAACCTCGATCCCGTTGACGATAGAATGATCACGGAATCTCATCTCTCCACCTCGATGTCAACACCTCCTTCGACGCCTCCACACCCTTGCCGAAGGAAGCTCTTCGTCATTCCACCTCGGTCATATTCTCCAGCAAACGATCATCGGTCCAACTCATGCCTCGTCGCATATCGGTTCTGGGGCCTACTCTGCTCGACAACGTATCGGAGGGAAACGCCGAAATGGACTCGACCCCGACTGGAGCGCTGAAGAGATTACAGGGCGAGACAAGGCCTACCGTGAGACCCAAGCCTTACACAGGAGGTATTCATGGCCTGCGAGTATCATCTAAACCGACTTCAACCCCTTTGCGACCCGAGCGATCTGTTGCATCCTCCTCCACTGCTCCGACTCGGGTCTCGCCAAGCCCAATCGCAGTCAGCGACAAAACAAGGTCAGATTCCAATGAAGAGGTTTTGCTAGCATTAAGGAAGATCGCAGGGCAGCTGTCACATCTTCCCCATGCCGACGAAGGGTGCTCAACTCGAAGGGAAGACGGTCGCGGGGCGGACATGATTGCTCGTCTGGAGGAGATGGAAACGAGATGCCTCAGACGGGAGCGAAATCTTACTGCAATGCTCGAAGAGGTGAGCGCTCCTCAGATCATTTGCTGTGCTGGCTGACGAGCAGGCTCGTCGTCGCAATTTGCCATAGAGCTTGGTTGGTAGATGGATGGAAGTCGCGCTTGAAGGTCTAAGGTAGTTCAGTTCATCTGTTTATTTGTTGTTTTGGTCAATATTTCCGGTCTACGTATTTCTTCTTCGCTCATATCATCATCGCACTACACGTTATTGTATCAGCTGCAAGGCCGATCTCGTGGAATTGCATCTGGCGATCTGATGCTGAGAGAGACATCCGCATTCGATGCCCAACCAGGAGTCTTCCGCCCCAAATGTACGCATAGAAATCGATCGACCGCCATCGTCGACCTCTTCCCAGCACCGCACTCCTCGTTCGTCCTCGACTCCTACATCCCAACGAAAAATCTCTCCCGTGCCCACGCCTCACTTTGCTACTTCCCTCGATCGTTTTGAGCAGGTCTTGCGACATCGGTGGTTCTCATGGGTGAAGCCAAAGCTGAAATGGCCGTATCTCAAACCTGTCATACGATGCGCTCTTGCGGTGAGTCGCGAAAAGCAACAGTGGTTGATTCGCCAGCTGACAATCAGGCTTGGCTGGGACTTTTGGTGCAGCTGATTGTCCCCAGCGAAAGGACATTGGGATATGCAGCTTGTAAGTGTCGCTCGTATGGCTGATGACTGATCGCCAGTCTTCATCTTGGTGGTCGCATTCATGCTACCACCCTCTCAACCTTTTGTACAGAGTATGGAAGTGCTAGTCAATCTCTACTTCTTTACAGCGATCGCGTGGGCATGGGTAAGGAACTCAGTCATGCGTCGTGCTAACTCACAGCTTGCGTTGGGTGTATTTGTCGCTGGCCAGGTGCGATCTCCGGTGGATCCAGCCAAAGTAGCTGCGGCCGAGGCCACATGGTGAGTGTCGAAGAAACTCGACCTGAAGTGTGCTGATGCCTAGGGCTTACCTTCGTAATGATCCGACAATGTTCAACTTGCACATTGTGAGTCGGAGCATCTGATCGGGCTCATGGCAGATATACAATGCGACTTATGTTGAAGCCAAATCTGCGGTGGTCTGTGGAACTTTCCTCGCCGTGGGGACCGGTGTCTTCGTGAGCGAATCATCTATACATCCGTTGACTCGTAGCTCTGGTACAAGCTGCGTACGCAACCTAGTCCAGCCACCCTCCCTCTCGTCCTCTCCTGTATCCTCATGGATATTGGCTTTACAACGGCTGCTCTCTACCCCTATCCGCTCTACACGTCAGGCTTGTTGTTCTTCCTCCCAATGGCAGTACAAGGCGGCATTGCAGCGGTTTGCTCGATTCTCATCTTCCCCGAATCTGTGGGCCACTCCTTTCAGGGCAAGATGACCGGTGTCTTGACCCCACTACATACGGCTCTCGCATCGATCGAAGTGCTCTTCACCGAGGCCGTCGCGTTCGATTCTCAACTCTCGCCTCGGACCGTAGCCGAACGCCTCGAAACATGGGCCGAAAAGTCGCAAGAGGTTCGGACGAAGCTTCTGCAAAGCTTGGCTGGTATTCCACCTCTTCGAGCTCAACAACGCTATCTCAGTGTCGATGTCAGCTACGCGAGGTTATCGGGACACGATCTGCGCGACATGTTCGATAGGCTGGCCATCCTGCAGACGCGATCAGGAGGATTGGCATTCTTCTTCGACGTGATCGTGATGAACGCTCGACATTTACATCTCGATTCTTCGGCATTTTCCGTTCATCACGCTTCTGCCAGTCGACCTGAATCAAGACCTTCTTCTATACGGGAACCACATGAGGAGGACCACTCGGATCACGAACACGATGATGTCAACTCGAAGCGCTTTCGCATACCAGGCTTTTTCCACCGTCGTAGTGGCTCGCCACATGGTTTGCCTACGCAGCGTGGAAGTCACATATCGCTGTTGGACCATTTGCGCAAGATCCAACAACCAGTTGGTATGTATGAGAGCCAGCGGTACATGGACGTGGAAAGGGCGTACAGCGAGTGAGTGATCATAGTGGACCATAGCTTACTCTAGCGACTCGGACCATATCCTCGAACAGCTGAGCCTGCTGTCCAAAGCTGCACTGCCCTTGGTCTCGCAATGCGCAGTCGGGCTCTCGTACTCGAACACGTGGCTTGTTAACGCCAACTCTCGCAAAGCACCCCCACTGGATCCCGACAACGGCGTCTCCGGCGCTTTGCAGGGCGCCATCGATGACTTTCGCATCGCTCGTCTGGAAGCCATCACACCGTATCGTCACCTTTTCGATCCTACACATCCTCCCGACGAGAAGACGCAGGGCAAGCTAAAGCACCGCGGACTGTTCCAGGTCTTCGTCGCCCAGTATCACTTGATGGAATTCTCCGATGCTCTCTTACGCGTTTTACGCATGTTCGAGGACTTCGACAAATCGAGGATTAAACGGCAGATTTGGTACCCACATCCTTCGGTGTTGATCGATCATTTGCGCCGATCTCACCGCGAGGATCGACACCTCACTGATGGCAACGACGGCAACGAGGATGACATCGCTTTCGAAAACGACGAAGAAGAAGCCCTTGGAGAAGCTCGACGACGCGATCCAGAGTATACGCCGTTCGAGAGTCCATACTTGAATCTGCTTGCTCCAATCTCGCGCCTGCCCGACCTGTTGCGATCTCGCTCTTTCATGTATGCGGTAAAGGCGGCGATATTGACTGCTTTGACGACCTTGCCACAATTTATCGCTTCGTCGGCCGCATTCTACTATTACAATCGAGGAATTTGGTGCACTATCATGGCTCAACTTACACTTGCGGTGTACTCGGGCGACACGACTGCCGCTTGGCTTGGAAGATGTGTAGCGTCCTTTTGGGGAGCTCTGCTGGGCATGGTCGTGTGGTACATCGGCAGCGGGAATGGGCATGGCAATCCTGTGCGTTGACAGAACGAGCTGTTGCTGATTTTCTAGTATGGTCTCGCAGCTGCTTGCGCAGTGACATTCCCCATGGCTCTGTTCTTCAGAATACATTTCCCTGGACAAGTCCTCACCGCCATTATGACTCCGGTCACTTTCGGACTCGTGATAGGTATGTTTCACTCTTCTACGCACGAACTCCGACTGATATTCAGGATATGTGAGTTGTACTGCATTGTCCCAATCTGACGGCAGTCTTATCTCAACGGAACCGTCCTCCGGCTTACATCGGCGACATGGGGCTTCGATGTTGCATGGCGCCGTTTCGTCTGCGTTCTGATCGGTATTACTGCAGCTTGGATATTTTCGTACCGTAAGGCTTGCTGTCTAGCTCAACTGATCCCAGTACCGCCTACCTATTCTGCGAAGAGGGCCATACGGCAAAGCTATGCGGGAACTATCTCGGCCAGCGGAACGATACTGTGCGATATCATCACCCATGCCAACAGCCACCACAGCCATCTTCCAGACGACGCCGAGACACGCACCAAGCTCCTAAATTGGCGCAGTAAGCTGAACAAGGTGCGTCACGCGCGTTTTCCGGGACCTTGCTGAACATCAGCTTGGGGCTCGTCACGTGAACGCCGCTTTCGAGTATTCGTTGAGAGGTAGATGGCCAGAAGAGCGATATCAGGTATGATTTGGGCATGTGTTCGGTGGCTGACTTGCAGGCCCTACATCAGGCTCTTCAAGATCTGTTGTCTCTTCTGTCCCAATTGAACCACGTCTTGTCGCAGCTCGAACGTCCTTGGCGAAAAGCGCTTTTGGAGCGAACTCGTCTCTGCGAGCCGATGTTTTTGGGGGATGTAATGGCTGTCATCAGCATGTCGTCGACAGCATTGCGATCGGGCTTGCCCCTACCACAGATCACACCCTCTCCCCTGGTCACTCGCTTTGTGAGTCGAGTCTCGATGTCTCGCTAATCTCTTTACAGCGCATGGGCAAGTTCAAAGGCCTTGACCTACCTCTGGATGATCACGCGCATGAATTACCAGCACTGGTGACGGTCGACGGTGAGTCAACTTCCCCCCTTTTGAGCTGACAATGAAGTACTCGAATCGGAGCACTATATGCGATACGCACTAGGTGTAACGACCACCTTCTCGATATTGGCTCGCTTGGATCGAATCGTCATTATATGTAAAACGTAAGTGTCCAAGCTTGTCTTTGACATTCGAAGGTTTGGGCTGAACGCCAGTTTGTTAGGGGAGAACTTTCACATAGGAGGGCTGCATCTGGATGCGCAAGGGGTATAGGACAGGCGTCAAGTGTAGTGGGCGTTATAATGTGTATCAGATTCACAGATCGCAAGCTGGGGAGCATGGCTCGTGTAGTGGCTCAACCACCTATGTATCCACGTAGAGCAGGATCGGTAGTCCGACTTCGTCTACTTCTGGCAATGTGCACTGATTATCAGCCTTCGGTATGTGGAATGATCTCACCTTTAGGTCGAAGGCTTTGGCAAGCACGATTTTGAAGATCTTCTGAACGTTCACCGCCCCACTCGCCGAGCAGAAGATCTGACCATCAGCGACTCGAGCCATACACGACGAGTATGGACCCACCAGAGATGCCTGCATTGCCTTTGAGAACTTCTTGGCCTGTCGTGTGATATCTTCTTGCTCCTCCCGTGGCATCTCTGCGAATTGATCAAACTTTGTGCCCACCAGTAATGGGATAGCCGTCTAGACGTCAGTCGGGTCCGAAATTGAGACTGGCTCTGTATACCTTGTTGAACCCCCTTGCCTGACGATACCATTCCTTGACACTGTTGAGCGTTGCTTTCCTTGTCAAGTCGAACATGAACAATATAGCTACCGCGTCTTTCGCCACGAGCGGCAGCATCGACACGAACTCGCGTTGACCTCCTAGATCCCAAATCTGTCATCGTCAGCCATACGACCCCTGGAGGAACAGTGGACGAACAGAGAAAACGATCTGAGTATTCCGTATGCTGATCGCCTTCTCCATATAGTTCACTCCCAGCGTTTGTATATAGTCCTCACTGGTTCCGTCAGCTCTGGAAAACGCGTGACAAGCTGGGTTGACATACTCGAAGCTGCCCTCTGCGTATCGCACCATCAAGGAAGTCTTGCCGATTTGCGAATCTCCCACCATCCCAACTTTGATATCGACACTACGATTTAGTTGATGTATAGCCCGAGTACTCGTACTAGGACTCACGAGTCGTCCCTCTCGGCACCTTCTCCTCCTGACACCCGACCACTGCCCGAGCCTGACGATTGGTAGCCCTGTTCGGCCATGTCGTGGGCCTAAATGCGGGAGCGAAATTCGAAGCGAGCAACACCTTCGCACAGAGAGGTGTACTGGCCAAGAGAGACGGCGTCGGAGTCGAGCACAGCTCTGTGACGTCCCCGAAACAAGAAGGAACAGCGAGCGTTGAATTCCGGTCGAACGACAATACCACGAGGTGGACGAGCTCTACCGCTCGAGACAACGAATCCTACCGGACCCAATCGTTTCTTCGTCTTGCGGAACGCTTTCCTTGCTAATCGAGTTCGCAGTGTAGAACAACGATGTGATAGATGTAGACTATATGCGATGGACGTGTTCGCGCAACAATGGTGATGAGCGCTGAAACGCGTCTGGTAGGCAACAACCCCCGTCCGGCAGAAGGATTGATTACGTAATATATCTTTTCTTTGGTTCTCGCTGGTTGCGGTTCATGATCATCCTTGCATCTCCTCTATCCGTTCCTCAACACAGCAAGTTCGACGCAGCTCGCCAAGGCTGAAAGCGGCCATGAGCTTAAAGCATGCTTGCAGATCGATCACTCTCCCTTCAATCAACCGTGTGAGGAGTCGAAATATTTCACCTCGCTCGACTATCGCTTGGAACAAAAACAAATCCCTCCTCCCCGCTTTACCCTCGAGGCGCAACTTCGCAGCTGCTGCTACAGCTCCTATCACCTCGGCTTCGGAAGCAAGACTGTCCTCATCTTATGCCTCCCCCACATATCTAAAACTGGAAGCCATCCGGAATTTGCTCGAGCAGGAACTAGGAGGAACGAGAGAATGGCTCGGCAGGATTGAACAGGCTCAAGAGAGCTTGACCAGCAATAGTACAGGAGTCGTTGCAGGTGAGAAGACAAATGAGGCCATGTGCTGACAACAAGTTTACGGGGACTCGCTAGCAGGACATCGAAATCTCATCTCCGCCTTGATCCGAGATCCGCTGGGAGAAAGCTCGCAGTCACGACAAGACATTTTGTCCAGGTACGACGGCGCAAGTTCAGATATCCTCACTATCGGGTCAGTGCAGGCTCATGTTAGTAGCCATGAGCTGATTTTCGCAGCTATGGAGGAGAATCTGTCAGAACAGCCAACAGTTTGCGAACGCCTTCTCCGTGGCTTCAGAATCTGAATTACCGCTTGGAAGAGATCAATCGTGAGTGTCACGCTCACCTTGCGCTAACTGGCAGTCGACTCCTCCGTCGATATTGTGGACAGCCTAATCAAAGCCGATATCGCAGTGGTAGTAATCGATCCTTCACACCTTCTCTCGTCGCCATCGGCATCCGGCTTGATCAAGAGCCTCGCAAGCAAAACTGCCCTCGTCCTTGCCGTCAACGGTAGACTGCCCTACGGAGAAACCATCGACCAAATTCGCGAGAAGCTCCTCGCCCAATACCGCTCCATTACCCACAACACACTGGAACCTCGGATCATCTTCACACGCGCAGATCAAGCACTAGAAGCGATAGATTCCCTTGATCAAGCTCTACATCGGTCCACACCTCTCCCTCGCAACGATTCCGTCGAGGACTTTCAGCGAGGGTTCCAATCTTCCAACATTGGTATCCTCCAAAAGGAGATTGTCAGCCTCGCTGCGACAAATCGTGCGTCGGGACCGGCAACGACCGCAGGAGAGATCGGAAACGCGGCACTATCATATGTCGAACACGTCGTCGCAGATGAGAGTCAAGCCAACATTTCAGCCCAGCACATTGTCGACAAGCTTGTGCAGCTCGCTCGCCGGACTGCTTCCGATGCCAAACATCTCAGCGTGATTAGTCGAGGGATCGAAGGTGGACTCGTGGCTGGAGGAGTGAGGCACGCCATGTCAACGACAAAGCAGAGCGTAGAGGCGCTCTTTGCGGACAGGTGGAGCTGGCTGAGTCTTGTTGTGAAGGCTAGGGCGGATACGGTCGGCTCGGAGCTTAGTGGACATCTGGATCATACTTTTGGCAGGGAGATGGAGCGGCAGGTGAGCAAAGGGTACGATGATGTCGCTGATCACACAGCTCATCTTCGAGACTGGACAGATGGCTCAGCTGCAAAAATCGCTCTCAACGCAGACGGATGAGACCTTGAAGCATCTCGCCAACCCCCAAGCAATGCACCACCCACTATCGTCGCCTGTGCTCATCAATCATCTATCCACCCTGACACTCTCGATTCCGGAATACGAAGCGAGCACTCTACTCTCGCCGATCACTACACGCCGTCGGCAACTGATCGAGAAAGCTGTCCCACGATTGCAATTGTCTGCCCAGCGATGCCTACTGTCGACTCTGGCGTCGGGTGGTACAGGCGCTGCGGCTTCGTGGCTCTGCTATGTGCCGCCGGTAGCGATGCTTTCAGGAGCCACCGCGACAGGTTTCGCGCTCCTCAGTGTCCTCGCCAGTCTAGCACTTGGTCAGAGGTGGTGGGGCAAGGCACAAAGAACGTTTTGGAAGGACTGGGAAAGGATAACGGGGATGTTGCGAGGCGATTTACAGGCTATCTTGGACGAGACGACAGCGACAAACCTGCTTGCCAAACCCTTGGCAGCAGCAGACGGATTGGAGGACATTATCACAAGGAGACAGAAGAGACTGGACAGTATAGAAGCAAAAGTCAAGCAGTTGATGTCGAGGTAGATGCATACATATTCGCTACATCTAGTCTTCCTCCGAGACCTTACCGTAGCCGGTGTTGCGGTCGGTTTTTGCTGCGTCACCAAAGCCGAAGCCTTTGCCAAAGCCCTTTTTCCGACCTCGCTCGGAACCTCCTTCCCCAAATTGCGATGCCCACTGATGATCAGCAAGTTTCGAGCCGTGAAGATGAGACTGACCTTTCGCAGTTCTGGTAGACTGCCTTCTTCTGATGCTGATGGACGAATCTCGGACAATGCAATGTCGAAATGCTTCTTGTACAGTATGCGGGGTATGTGATCGGATAAAGTCGATAAGTTTGATGATGTCGTGTCGGTTTCCGAGGGCTCCTCGGTTGTATGGTCGTCATTAATCCCTTTCGATGATTTATTGTCGTTCTCTACAGGTGTGGCTTCGGCTGACGGAGTCGGTAGCGTGTCGGAAGCTATGATAGGCGGATCGGCGGACATCTGTGCACGCGCATCGTTCTCGGTACTCGCAGTTGGAGCCAACACAAGCTCGGCCGGCTCCGAAGGCGTTTCCTCCTCAATGACTAGGTTGTTGACTCGACCGGAACCCGATGCCTCGGGCGTCGCAGGGATGTCCGTCGCTGCGTCCGTCGTCGGCGTGACGGTCCTACCCCACGGGACTTTGACGATGTCTTTCACCGCAGCTAGCGCAGCAGAGACACACAAGTCTGCCATCAGCCTGGATGCATTGCGTTTGACTTACGTTTCAAGTCGGATCCGGAGAAGCCGTCTGTCTCCCTGGCCAGTCGATCCACATCCACATCCGAGCTCAGCTCTTCACCTCGGAGCAGGATCTTCAAAATGGCTGCTAGTCAGCGATGCTATATGAGCAGACGCACCCTTTCGATCTTCTGGTCCCGGCAGATCCACCAGTAACCTCCGTGGTAATCGACGTAGAACCGCATCGTCCAGATCAAAAGGCCGATTGGTAGCGCCAATCACTACTACCCGCTTGTCCTTGTTAGCGCCAGCGGATGTCAAGCCGTCCATCTCCTGCATAAACTCGGTCAAGACTTGGTCGTGGGCCTTGTTGCCGAATCCACCACCACGGGCCGACCGAGCACCGAATAGCGCATCTACCTCGTCGAGGAAGACAACACAGGGTGACAGGCGTCGAGCGAGAGAGAAGACAGCTTTGACACTGACGTTAAGCACAGTATCACGTAGGTGAAAGACTCACAGCTTTTCGCCTTCTCCAAAATACTTATCGTTGACATCGGATGGCTGGATAGCCAACATTCGCGCCCCAGACTCATTGGCAACAGCTCGAGCGCATAGGGTTTTTCCGGTTCCCGGTGGTCCAAAGAGCAAAGCGCCTTGCGTCGAGTGGTCTTTCAGCACACCACCTTGAAACGCGGCAGGGAATAGAAGAGGTAAAGATATGATGGTTCGAATCGCGTCGATTGTCTTGTACGGCAGGTGAACGTCCTGGAAGGTGGTCATGGCGACTTTTTGCGCGTCGACGATGCAGCCCAGCAAACGCTTCTCGTGAGGTGTTAGATCCTTCGATTTCCTCAACTTTGCCACGACTGGATCCACTGGCGTTTCCGGTGTGGGAGCTTCCGAAGGTGTAGCAATGTGCGAGGTCTTCATCGGTAGAAGAGCCTTTATTCGTTTATTCAGCTGAGACTCGGTCTGTCGGTCTGCTTGTGATGCGTCGAGGACATCCCTCCAGGTCAAGATTACCGAGTCGTCGGCGGCGAGTTTTCTCCCCATCGCGGTGGCTGCGAGCTGTCGAATGTCGGACCACGAGCGAATCGTATTGTGCCAGCCGGTTTTCGAAATTTTGTAGAGTCGGCCCTCCGCCAATTTGGCGATCACCGAGTCGCTATTCGACCCGATATGAAGCAGACGCGACGTTGACGGTCTTTTGGCTCGGGAGCCTGGTTCCACCTTGACCAAGCGCGTTGCTGAGACAGGATTTGTCAACTCGCCTCCTAGTTCCGCTACCGCCTGAGCGACGAGAGCTGCGCTGAGTAGAGACCGAGTCTGTATCCGCTCCAGCATCTCGACGTTTTTGGATCGTTCAGCCGGTACAACCGGTATAGTTTTGCTAACGATGGAGTTGATTTTCGTATCCTCTTGCGGTGGCCCGCCAGGTCCTCCGCCCGTCAACATGTCGAGTATAGGATGGCGTGACTTTTGGGTAGTCTTGGCTCGAGCACCGAGAGGAGGAAGCAGTGACGATGGACTAAAATTAGCGGGTTCATGCTATGCAGCTTACCCTTTGGCGTCGTCCAGCAGAGCTGCTAGTCGACGTCCATCCCGCTCGCGCCTTCCCGTGACATCCGTCTCCTCGCTACCCCACCAAACGGGATTGCTGTCATTGTTCTCCAGCTTTGTTTCTACCGTTCCTCCTAACCGATCCGCAATCTCTTGCAACATGGGATGAAGGGTTTTCGCTGCGGATTCCTGGTCCTTGCTGGATATAGCGGTTGGTGATGTGTGCGATAGTAGCAGAGAGGGTGCACTCGAGAAGATGATGGAAGTCGGTCTACCGAGTGCTGGTGTAGTTGTTGCCGCCTTTTTCCTTCCCCCGGGCTTGTCCGTCGGTTCCAACCTCCTCCCTCGCCGAACAGCTTCCACCAATGATGGCCACCACTCGTCAAACGACGCAGCCATGGATTCAATTGATTCTAAGACAATTATCCGACGTCGATCTGACGTAGACGACGGACGGTTGAGCCAGTGTTCGAAAAAAGCGACCCATGATTCCTGCACATTTGAGGGCGATGGGGGAGGTTTGGAGGTGAAGAAGGGTGATCCCGATGGCATCCGGCCAGGAAAGGGAGTCACGACAATGGCGCTGTTTCTGTGATCTCCTTCATCCTCCATGTCGTCCGGACCTTCATCCTCTGGCATACCGAGCGGGTTGGGGAAAGGGGTTGAAGACGGTGACGGTGTCGGCAATTCTTGCAACAAAGGGTTGTTGAACAACGCAGGTGCAGAAAGACCTAATGTGAGCTTGATGGACAGATGCAAGACTCACTTGAACGACCGAGAGGAGATGCTGGGCCATGTAGACCCAATCCCAAAGCCAAGTCAAACCGAAGCACGTCCGCATCGATATCCGACGCCACCTTTTCTATCGCATCACGAACATAGTGTCGACCTCCTTCAAATGGTGATACTACCGCGAGTACCGGCTCAACTGGTGCTGGAGACGAGCTGCTGGATCCTACATCGATGCCAACGAGCTGGAAGGGTGACCCTTGACCGGCATTCTTTGGCGATGGCGTAGGAGATGACAATTGGAGAGATTGATTGGGAGGGAGAAACGAGGTGAGAATGTGATTCCGCAAGGGTAGTAGGTCATCGGCAAGAGGGTCAAGGGTCTCCTCGGGATGTATCAACTCGGTGACAAATCGCTCCAGCGAAGAAGATCCTGATGGTCCAGCATCATTTCCATTTGCGTCGGCGGCTTCGGACTCGTCGACCGTAACCTCTTCGAAGACATCTTGGCCATGAGCTTCGTCCTCTCCATCTTCAGCGTCCGGAATGGAGGAGCGTGTGCGACTGTAGATGGGAGAAGTTCGCGGAAATGAGAGGGACGAGGTCGAGGACAGCAACCGGATTGCAGGCGTAGCGATAACACGTGTCCCGGGTATCGAGCATACGAGTCGAGGGCGTATTCGACCTAGCGTGGAAGGATTGACCCGCCGCATAGGGTGGTGATATATGAGGAGAGCGATGGAAACGGTCGAGATGAAAGGGAATTGTTCTGGTTGAAACGACAAACGAAGAGCTCGAAAGCTCAAAGCTCTAGCTGAAACTTTTGCCACTCACCCATCGACTTGGTGACGAGGACACCTCGAGGTACTGTAGAGTACATGAATGCATGTATAAACAGCTAGTAGACAGCTGGTAGACAGAGTAGATTCACTTGCCCTTCAACATATGCCTTTGTATAGTACTCATGCGAAATGTTACGAAGAACAGAACTGTGAAATGGCTTCGAATGGGCATGCGGTGGAGGCTGCTGCTGGACGTGCCATGAAGATGGTGATCCTGCATGTTGTTTTCCTTCGACCTACGGACAACCTCTCTGCACTCGATATCCTCTACATCCACAAGCATTTTCGCCCTCGCACAACCCTCTACATCTTCTCCACTTGGACTCTTCTCGCGAGCCGGCTTCGCTCGATCATTCGCAACAATAGTATAACCGGGGAAGGCAAGACACACCGACTCGACTTGACTCCTTGACCATCCTCACCTCCATTCACTCGACCCTTCTAGCATCTTTCGGCGGTTGCGGAATCAGCGGTGTAAATAGCAAACTGTGGGAGTTGGACGTCTACCGCTTTGAGCACGCTGCTGCTCTCCCTTCGTCAATCGCCATAGTGTCCACTTTCCGCTTCACCGTCTTTCATCATATCGCTCCTGCAACGTCCTGTCCCCCGTTCGTACGGGTCGTTTACCGACATGGCGGATGCCTCGCAGTCGGATGATGACGACCCTGGTCCAGCGGGCCATTCGAATCCTCCTGGACCTTCAAAGCTGTCGGTATCGCACTCGATCCAATCCAGCGACCTGGACAGCGATAGTTCGGACTCGGAACTGGAAGTGAGGACACGACGGCCATCAGTGAGGAACAGGGACCTGCCAGAGGGGGAGAGACTGCATTATGAGTCTATCGATGACGAGGAAGCGAGTAGTGGCGTTGCCAAAGCTGAGATGGCGCAGGCCGTATGGTATGTCAACACCTTCCTCGAGAGTATCGCTGACGATGTAGGGGAAAGACGAGCCGGTGGTTCTTATTTTTTGGGTGAGGCAGTCCAAGCTGGAAATGTTCCATGACTGACGAGTCAGAATTGGTTTATCTGCGTACGTGTACTCGTTGGACAGCTCGACAACGTATCAATATCTATATTTCGCGTGAGCAGGTTTGCTACTCGTACTATGTGGATGTCGCTGACGAGCTAGAACGTCGGCCGTGTTTAAACATTCTTTGTCCGGAAGTTTGACTACCGCTCAAGCTATTATAATCGCTGTAGGAAAACCGCTCATGGCCAAGCTATCAGATGTGTGCGTCTAACGTTGGATTTTCCGCACCTATTGGGCTGACTTTGCAGCATTGGAAGGGCGGAGACATTTATCATTGTTGCTGTACTTTATGTCATCGGATATGTGAGTATCTGTCGGGTATTCGTGAGATGATCATTAACGATTCAGGTCATCATCGCAAGTGCGAACCACATTGATCAGATTGCATTTGGCGAAATCTTCTATGCCTTTGGCTACACCGGTCTTCAAATCCTGCAGCAAATCGTCATTGCGGACATGACCTCGCTCCGCTATCGCGGGCTGGTGACTAGTCTGATATCTGCGCCCTTTATCGTCAATCAGTTTGTCGCAGCGGAGATTCTAGAAAGGGTATTGCCGAACTGGTTAGTCAAAGCTCGGTGGTGCTTGGAGCTGACTCGTCAGGCGATGGGGATACCTCATGGTCCGTCCAGAAGCTCCCGTTTCACCGAATCAGGCTGATGTTCAGTTTGCGTTTGTGATGCCTACTTGTTTGGCCCCATTGATCTTGGCGTTGCTCTGGGGCCAACACAAGGCGAGACGCAAAAAGACCAAGGCGTACTGCAAGAATGCAGAAAAGTGAGGTCTCATATCGAGCTCGAGCCACGCTGACCAGCAGGACATGGCGGGACACTATATCGGACTCTTGTGTGGACATGGACTTCCTCGGACTGCTGCTCTTGGCCTCGAGCTTGGCTCTGATTCTGTTACCACTCGGACTGGCACCCACTGCAAAGGAAGGATGGCGAACCCCAAAAATGGTGAGTGAACTCCCATGCTTTCGCATTTCTATGGCTGAGTATGCAGCCGGCAATGGTGGTCGTCGGCCTCGTTCTTTTCCCGATTTTTGTCTGGTACGAGTACCGCTTTCCTCGCTCACCTGTTGTGCCGCTGCGATGGCTCAAACGGGGTCCAATATTAGGCGCGTGCCTCATCGGATTCTTCGACTTTGCCTCGTTCTACCTGCAGGGGACCTATTTGTACTCGTGAGGCGAGACTTTGAGCCACACTGAAAAAGTAGATACATCTACGTTACACGCATCTCTCTATGGGACTATCGAATGATCACCTATTTCACGGCCACCCAAATGATGGTCATGACCATTTTCGGCATAATAGGTGGAACGATAATGGCTGCCACCAAGCGATTCAAGGTGATTTTTGTTTCCATATTGTCTGATGAGTAGTACATGTTGTTCTCTGGTCTGATCATCCGCCTGCTCGGTGTGATCCTCATGGTCGATGCCCGCTCCGCAACTGGTACATCGTTTCAGCTCGTCACCTGTCAGGTCCTGCAAGGAGTCGGAGGTGGATTCGCGAGTATTGCGGTTCAAGTCTCTGCTCAAGCAGCTGTATCCCATATGGACGTCGCGACGGTGACAGCCATGGTACTCCTTTTGACCGAAGTCGGCAACTCGGTCGGCTCGGCACTAGCTGCCGCAGTATGGGCGACATATATGCCTCTTGAGCTGAAAAGGCATGTCCCGACAACGGACCAATCTCTATTGGACGACTTGTTTGGTAGCATCACGGACATTGTGCTTTACGACGAGAATGATCCGATCCGTTTGGGAGCTGTCGCAGCATATCAAGCTGTCATGTAGGTCATATATCTGATTTCTGCTAATCAACAGGTACAAGCTCGTTGTAGGGGCCATCATGCTCGCTCTGTTTCCTCCGATAGCCTGTCTCTGGTTTACCAAGGACGTCAAACTCACTCGAGCGCAGAACGCTGTCGACCACCGTGATCTGGCTGGACAGCGAATGGAAGATGAAGATGATCCTGAGATGCATCCTGCGGCCAGTCTGAGGTTGCATGTCGGATCGTCACCGTCCAAGCCCAGATCCAGCTTTATCGGACCGCCAGAATATAAAACCGGAGCCGGAAGGCATTGGAACCAGCAGCAGGACGACATGGACCGCGAGATAGAGGAAGACCCGGAGGATACGGGCGAGAGGAACAGGCTGTTGAGACCCGGACGGGTTAGGTCCGATGTAGAGTAATAGATACGCCGGTGTTGTAACGGAAATCACGACGGGTGCTACGTGAGGTGTAGATGCACGATGGCTAGTGAGTATTCTTGATCAGACTGCACAAGTGATAGAGCCGGGTAGTGTTTCGAGCGACCGTCGGCCAAAATGGACGACTCGGCTTACAAGTACGCAACTGTGCTCATACAGCACAAACAATGCTCTACCAATCACGGCAGCTCCTCGGATCTCCGCCATCTTCGAACAGCAGCTGGTCCATTCGCTCGACGGTCACTCCCGCTTGGCCAGTACAACTTTACGTCAGATCAAGAACCAAAAGACTCACATATGACTTGGACAGTCCTTGTGCGTTCGATCTGACCACTGAAATCGTGATCACAGGCAAGTACACGTCGTAAATCGTCTTGCAATTCACCATCACAGTAGAGCTCACTGCGAGGACTGCTCGAAAGATGACGGTCAAACGGCCACTGACGCCTCAGATTGGGTTCCCCGCCCGTCTGTGGGACAAAGCTGAAACACACATAGTTATCCCCCTTCCCCACCTCACACCCTTTCAATCATGCTGCTCGCCATTCAGCACTCGACTTCTACAAATCGACGCATAGAGTTGGCCAAGTATAGCCCCTTCCGATCCTCCATATTGCCCACTGAACGACCTTTGCGATTGCAGCTTACGCCTCGACAGGCTTCGAGGCCAATGTGCGGAATACCCCGTCGCGCCATTGCCTCTCCGCCGTCTGGACGACGAATATAATGGTTACACCCACCATTCGGACTATACACATCAGCTGCGACCTCCATCTTGCGTTTGAGTCGACTACTATCGATATCGATCAAGGATGTACCGTGGAGGCTGTCATCAGGAACATAGATGGAAACTGGAGGGAGGATGTCGGAGGATCAGCTGTTGATGCTTGGCGAGGTGACACGTCTGGGTCAGACTGGACCTTGAGAGTAGATAGGCAGTTGGAAGAAGGGAAATGGTGGACAGAGCTAGAGGTTGAGCGGTTCTCGGATCGTGAGTCTCTCTCGACTATCTCGCGCTAACGATCAGCTCTTCTCGCTCGTGCCGATACTCTGCCCCTCGCTATAGTGTACCAACTCATCCCACCTCGTACATCGCTTGCACCTATTCGAGTCGCTCTACCCACTACGACATCTAACGCTCCCGTCACCCTCCGCATACCCTTCGCATTGGACACCACCGTATTCGATCTTCTCGAAACGCTCAAATCGGATTTAGGTCTACCGACATCGACCTCAGACCTCATCGGCAACCGATCAAGGGGAGAAAAGTCCAGAGCGCGGTCTCGTTCACATGTCAGCTCGATATTCAGTGGAGGCGGTTCAGACGCCGCTTCAGTGACCGGAGACGATATCAAATGGAAGATCACTCTCAGCCCTTTGCACCTCGCCCTCGACCTCGATCAGATCCTTTCGTCGGTGCTCAAAGGGACAGTCGGAGAATTACTGCTGGTGGAGATGGACGAGAGCTGGTTGTTGGAAAAGGTGGATCCCGGTGCCAAAGGGAACAAAGCCCAACCGGGAGAGGAAGAGGAAAGCGACACATTGAAGGCTTCGACTTCTGGACAGGCGATCGCTTCGCCCAATCTCGTTGGATCGTTATCCCCGCCCCCATCTTTTCAAGGCGGAACAAGCTCTTCCAGTAGACTCTCTGGGCTTTTCCACGGCTGGCTCGATGCCAATCAACATCCTGCTCCTCCCCCTTCACCACAACTGTCTATCGTCAGCGGTCAAGGAGCCGCAAGAACACCGTTAAACCTCGGTGATCTCTCCGGCGTCCTGAGTGGAGATTCGAAACCCATCCTCGCCTCGCATCTTCGCCAGTCACAAGGCCGATCCGGACCCACCTTGGGCCAGCTCAAGTCGCCGACAGGGATTGCGTCGCCCAGTATGCAGAACGTGGAGACCGTCCAGAGTCCGACAAAGATGGAGGTAATCGACGAGGGACAGTGGGAGGGGTTCATAAACGATGTCAATTTGCACGGAGCGAAGCGAGACGCCGCGGCCGACCTGCCGGTCGACGGAAAGGCGTATCTTCTGGCTCAGAGCAAAACCTCCCCAACGACTTCGCCCCCTCCGCCTTTGCAACCTCACTTCGATGATACATCGCCTCGTTCGGACATCGATACACCTTTCGAGGCTACATCACCCCGACCTGCGTCTTTCATCTCCTTGTCCGCCGGAACTTCTCTCGGTCTGACTCGCCTGCTGCCGCAATTGACCGGCACAAGTACCGATTCGACTCGATCGCCCTATCCTGCGAAACACGGTTGGACGAAACGACTCAGTCTGGCCAGCTTGGGCAGCTGGACTGGCGTATCGGCCCCTTCCGAGTCTGACCTGTTGGGGTTGCCGGATGAAGACGAGGACGATGGACAAGTTACGCCTAGAGCTGAGACTGCGAGTTTGTCAGAGAAGGACTTTACACCGATGGAGAAGCAGACGACAGGTGGACTATGGGGTTGGTGGGCTGGAAGTGCTAACAAACCGGAAGAAGGGTCACCTGCTCATCATGTCGAAGGACTCAAGGATGGGTGAGTCGCTGACGAGTTGAATCCGCTGAGGAGCAGAAAAAAGTCACCTACATCGCTCAACAAACAGCTCGTCTCACTTCGAGTGTCACTATCTACCGCCAAGATCGCTTTCCTTCACGACTACATTCGACTGGCCGGTCTCGATGCATTGTCAGACTGTCTTCATCGCCTAATTCGAAAAACGATAGAAGGAGGGAGCATAACCGAGCAAAATGTGGTCGAAATCGTCAAATGTCTACGAGTCTTGATGAACACAGATGTGAGTACTTTCGCTTTTATTCAATGAGCTGGCTGACGCCAGATTGGCTTTACAGGTGTGCTTGATCGACCTGCATTGCTATCGCATATCGCCCAGTCCTTTCATCTACCGACGCTTCGACTGCGGTGCCAATCTGCCGACCTGCTATCTGCGCTATGTGTGTTGTCGCCATATGAAGGTCATGCGCTCGTCCTTGCTGCTTTGTCCGATGTCAATCAAGGAGAAGGGGAGCAATTTCGCTTTCAATGGCTCATCTCGAGCTTTGACATCGGTCATGGGTATGCCTCGGCCGAGCTCGACACTGTTTCGCTGCCAGAGGGATTGTGGGAATGGCGTACCGCAGCAATGGGTCTGTTGAACGCGCTTTCCAATACGCCAGACGATCTCGAGCTGCGATGCAATATCAGAGGCGAGCTTGACAGGCGAGGTCTAAACTCCGCGATCGAGGTGAGTTTCCGCATCTCTTCTGGCTGATCATCAGGCTCTGCGACATCACTATCCACCGCAGTCATTCCTGGCACAGGTCGACCTCTACGAAGAGGAGAGCAAGGAGGATTGGGCGGAGCTTCGATGGCTAAACCTCTCGGAGGCGGCAGGAGGCTTGCATGCTGCCGCTGCTGCGCTGATTCGCAACGCCCAAGGCTCGGTGGAGATGGAAGCGCTGGTGCTGGACTTGCTGCAACGCCTGAGCTTGAGTCTGAACAGGGCGGTGGAGGAGTGAGTGATGAGGTGAGGTTTGTGACTGACCGTAGTGAGCTCAAGGTGCAGCTGGTGTCGCTTCTTGCAAAGTTTGGCGAACATGTTTTGGACGTGGTCGACCTGTAAGTCATTGCTGCCGGTCTGGGCTGAATTTGTAGGGAAGAAGACTGGAACAATGTTCTGACTCGATTCATGGTGGATGTAAGAGATGTCGTTCCAACGACTGGGATCCATCGGAGCTCAAGCGGATCAGGAACACCCGACACGGATGTGACCTTTCCAACAAACGACTTAGACGCATCTTCATTGGATGACACAAGTATTTTAGCCGTGGCCTTGACGAAGACGGAAACTGCCGGAGATATCTATTTGTCCAACCCGCTCGAGCCGGTACTTCCTGCCACTCCTCCTCCGTCGAGGATGCTGTGGCCCGCTCCTCCAGCCACAGTGATCGAGG
>JALPCD010000020.1:0-38515 GCA_026538415.1 Cryptococcus sp. GC_Crypt_1
CCTGTCGACCCAACAGAGTGTTTGAGGATCTTTGTGGTGTTCTCCATCTCCGCCGAGATCGACGGGTATCCCGCCTCCGCCCAGCATCGCGCCTCCATTTCCTCCCTCGACCCGTTTCGGCGGTGTTCAGGCTCCTTCGTTCTCCGCTTCCACACCGAAACCTTTCATCCCTCCTCCTGCCAATCTCGTTGCTGCCGCTCCAGGTATGGCTGGACCAATCATGCCTCCTTTCGCTCCTTCTCTTCCCCATTCGACTGCATCGATCGCTGCTTCGACCATACCGACACCGCCTACTGCCGAGCAGCTCGAGTTTGACCGCAAATTGGAGGAAAGACGTCAAGCTCTGGCTGCCATCGCAGCCAAATTCGCTTCTCTGCCCGGATCCAAACCCGCCGCAGTACCATTCGAGGAGATCGAGGGAGAGTCTTTTGCAGAGAAGATGATGCGAAAGTGGGGGCACAAGGAGGGTCAAGGACTCGGCACTAAAGGAGAGGGTATCACCGAAGCTCTGTCGGTGGAGCATGTCGAAACTGCACCAAAGAACGCTGCGCAGATGTCCAAGAGGCAATTGGCGAAGCAAAAGGCTGCAGCGGCGAATGCGAAGAATCGGAAATGGGTTCAACATACGAAAGCCCATGGCAAAATTGTCAACGCGCACGAAGAGGTCAAGCACAAGGAAGCAAAGGAGAAGTATGGCGAGGCGAGTCGGGTGGTGTGTTTGATCGGGATTGTGGATGATGTGGATGATATCGATGAAGACTTGGCGGATGAGATTGGGGAAGAGTGCTCAAAGCATGGGTGAGTTGATATTTTGGGAAGAAGAAAGTCTGCTGACGGGTAGAATTGTGGAGAGAGTGGTATTGCATATGGTGGAGCCACCGCCTGTCGACCCAACAGAGTGTTTGAGGATCTTTGTGGTGTTCTCCGGTATGGCGGGCGCTTGGCGGAATCTTAGAGAGCTGGACGGGCGGTTCTTTGGTGGGAAGAAGATTGTGAGTGCGACTGGAAAGCAGCTTAGCTGACGTATAGCGAGCATCCTACTTTGACGAGGCGAAGTTTGATGCAGGTGACAGGGATGGATCTCTGCTGTAGCGATCACGACCTCACGACGACTTGAGAATGCACAGCGTTGTATATATACATGACAATACGCTACATGGGTATAAAGGGGCAGGCTACCGTGTACGCTGATACAGCTCGACCACTGCCATTTCATAACCGACCTACAGCGGCAAGGGGACGAACGGCTACAGGACTGGGACTAAACAACATTGAGCTCTGGTACGACCCGATCCGAATCACGTTCCTCGCCCAGGTCTGCTGTGCGCCTCCGACAAACGTCGAGTAGCCTCCTGGAACTGTTTGGTTGCCAATGGGAATGCTGGTGGTGCTCGACGATCTTCGACCGGAAGACAAGGCGATCGACGTGGAGTGGAGAACGAAGGGGTTCTTTGATGTCGGCAACAGAGGGGAGCCATCGGGCGGCGCCAACTTTTCAAGAATCGTTTCTTCCATCTCGACTTCGACGACGGGAAAAGGTGGACGGGCTTGAACGGTGAACCGCTCGCGTTCGACCTTCTTGCTCAAAGCGTCCAACATTAGACTGGTCATCTCGAGGTCGTGCTCGTCTTGGTTCTCTTCGTGACCATCGTGCAGATTGATCAGGTCGTTGAATAGGGATACGAGCTGACCACATAGCTTTTCGTGTTCAAGGCGAGCCTCTGTACCCAGTCCAACACCTTCGAAGCGAGATGTCAACGCCTGGAGCTGGCTCACCAACGGCGCAAGGACCTCGAGCAGCTGGCCGGCAGTATCGACCACTACTCGAGAATCGGCAGATTCCACGAGCGTGGCATCCGAATCGGCGGAACCTCGTCGATCTTCGGTAGTCGGAATGAGGGATCGATCTTCGTTCACCTTGTCGTATTGCTTGCGTTGGCTTCGGGATCGGACCAGACGGAAAGGAGCCGATACCTTGGCTAGAAACCGCTTCGACGAGATTGGGGATCGAGCCGTCTTGGTCGATGCGGGAGACTTGAGAGAAGAGAGAGACTTGCCGGCGGCGAACTTGGAGGGAGTCTTGGGAGGATGTTGCATGTCGAGCAGGATAGCTCGAGCTTGGAGCACCTCGGCAAGGAGGTTCTCGATCGAGCATCTCAAGGGTGAGCCCAATCGAATCGCCAGTGTGAGAGATTGCGAGCTTACCGAAGACTGTTCTCGGTATTCTCTGCCATGCACTGCATCATCTTGCCAAACGAAGGTTGCTCTTGCTGCAGCTCCATCTTTGATCAGGACGATGGTTGGGCAATCAAGCAAGTAGACGAGGGCTTGAACAGATGTCGCTCGGTTTGGCTCGAGGGGGAAAAGGGAATGGCCAAGGGGTGACCTCGTCAAAGGAGATAGAGACTCTGGACCGTCGCATGTAAACCTGTCTGGACCGCTACTTGCCATGCATGCTGCTTATGCTGCTCACAATCTTGTCGATCTCCTTCCTCCCTTGTCGAGTCGGTGATCATCCCAAGCCTTGCTTTATAGTCTGAACTCTCCGTGTCGAAGGAGGTCGGCTATCATCTGCGAGGCTCGCGACAACGTTTATCGACTTTTGACTGTTGACTTGCATCTTTCGTCTCCCCCTTCGCCCATATACCCTCAGATCGACAACGCTCACTAGCAGGCGGCTCTGCCTGGTCGCTACAATGGAGGACAACATGGATAATGACTATGAGCCATACCTCGAGTTCGCCTACCAGCTCGCCGAACAGGCACGTCTCCGTTACTCCTTCGCATTGCAACTTCAGCTGATTAGACCCAGGCCACAGCTCTGATACTGAAGAGATCAGCGGAGCGATGGACGGGGACCGCTGCTGCCGAGTCGAAGAAGAATACTATCGACGTCAGTAACCCTCTGCGATCTCTACACGGTAGAGCTGATGGAGGTAGCTTGTCACCGAGACGGACCAGGAGATCGAGGAGCTCATCAAGTCTGCTATAGCCAAGGCATACCCATCGCATAAATTGTGAGCATCCCTCTCATTCGAATTATGACACGCGCTGATCGCGAAGTATCGGAGAAGAGACATACGAGGTGGAAGGGGCGAGCGAGTTGACAGATGAATACACTTGGATAGTCGACCCTATCGATGTAAGCTGTTCCTGTAGGTGCGCGTTCCTCAGCTGACTTAGCAGGGCACGATGAAGTGAGCATGACTTCACTCTCTTCTTCAGCCTGTGCTGATACTATACAGCTTCATACATGGCAAGTGAGCCGACCTGTCAATTCCCTCCCTACAACCGAGAGCTGATTGTCAGTCCTCTTGTTGCATGTTCGATTGGCCTGCTGCATCGCTCCATACCTGTAGTCGGAGTCATCTCTCAGCCATTCTACGGGCGTAAAGTGGGTTTGCCCACCCCTTTCACTTCGTGTTTGAGAAGCTGATTGTCAGTTTTCGGCTCGATTGGGCGGAGGAGCATGGTTGAACAAAACCACCCCTCTCCCTCTTACCGGCGGTATTCCGCAACCCCTCACCAGTCTATCAGACTGCATCTTTTCCGCAGAGTGTGGGTGTGTCGCCTGCTCCCAATGTCCGTGTACTGATATCAAGGGGGATCAGATCGGTCGGCCAAGGTTTTGAAAGCTCGAGCCGACTCTTTTCTCGCTCTCGCCGGCGATCCATCCAAAGGCTTCCCGAACGGCAAGATGGTCCACGCCCTCCGAAGTGAGCTCTGGCCTTCATCTCCATGTCCGATCGCACGCGCTGACGCGTAGCTACCGGATCCAGTACGTGTAGTATCGTCATGGTAGCTGCAGGAGAGATGGACATCTACTGGGACGCCGGATGCTACGCTTGGGACGTTGCTGTATGTCCCATTTCCTCCTGCTCAATCCAATCCCGCTTGCTTGCCTGACCCGATGAGCTGATCGTTCTAGGCGGGCGCTGTGATCCTTACTGAGGCTGGTGGATTCTTCTCGGGAGGTAAAGAAGGGTTCGAGAGGGATATCTCACCCGGAGAGGCGGTCATGGGTCGAAGATATGTGTTTATCAGACCCGTCCCGCCTAGCGAGGTATGGCTATGCCCACATATTACCTTCAACCTCGACTGATGCCCAGACCGAAAGCCCAAAGGCGATGCAGAAAAGGCTCGTGACCGAGCTGTACGATACGGTGACGGAGTGGACCAACAGCGACATGTAGACGCTTCGCCAGAACCAAGATGCTGGGTGATACGACGTCACCTGAGAGACGACAAGGAGATACATTGGACGGCTGGTGTCTGACTTCGACGGCCAGATGGCTGAGAGGACGGATAGGGATACGACGTCCTCGAACTGTGACATAGATGGAGACGCATAGACGAATCGATAGACTGTTCTAAACCAACAATCAGCCAGGTGCATTGGATTGCATGCATCTGCTTTGCAACTTGGAAACAGCTTTGTGCATGCTCAGTCATCATAAAACATCGTTACGCCAAAGAGGAAGATAAGCCCATGTCAAACACTGCAGAAGACGTTGAAAACAACCGATGAGGACGGGAAGATGGATTGGAAAAGAAAAGGACAATGCCGCAGAACGCCTATCGATGAAAGTCATGAAGGAACTCGTTGAAGTCGATGTGGAGGCCGGGTACGTATAGCGTGTATGTATGTGCAACATTGACCTTGGGTATGGTGTCGGATAGCGTCACATCGTGAAGACCAGCCTGGGAGTATTTTGTAGGCTTGGAGATATGGGTGTACGTCGGTAAAAACGTGTACACAGATCGAGAGGGAAGTAACGGCGCCTATTGCCAGCCGGTGGCAGTCGCAGTTGCAGGTCGAGCAGTACGAGGCATCTGCCCATATTCGTTTGCCTGACCACCCTGCACACCGTATTGCTGTCCCGCATAGTGCTTGTTGGGCATGGTGGTGTACATGCCGGCCGATCGGGTGGAAGAGGCGGACAGCGAGTGCGAGTGCGAGTGCGAATGTCCATGGTGAACGCCAAATTCGTTGACCATTTCCAAGCCTTCTCCGTTGGCGTACTCGTTGTTGCCAAAGACTCCTCCAGCAGACACCTGACCAGGCGTGATGGGCGTCATGGGTGGTACTCCAGCAGTCATACCTTCTCCACTGTCCGAGATGGTAGGCGAGATGCTCATGCCGCCTAGCGAGTTGGTGAAAGGTGCGAGAGAGGCGTCGGACGGCTGGCGAGAGTGTCCACCTGAAGTTGAGGCGGAGATTGGAGAGGTGATGGGCGATCCGCCAAAGTGCGGATCTTCGCCGATGATGGGCGTGATACCAAAGGCAGACGCTGCAAGACTGGTAGGTCGAGACCGACGAAGACTGCCACCTTGGCTCGTAGTCGACCTGATCAAAGGTACGGGACGTCGGGGCGAAGGCGATGAACCGTGGTACGAGTTTTGTCTCTGAAGATTGAGAGGAGATGGCCGAATGAATCGAGTAGCCTTGCCGGAACTAGGACTCTGCATGCCGGGTTCACCCATGACCTGAGGAGAGGACTGACTCCGTTGTCGAGATGAAGGGGTGAGATCCATATGAATCAGGTCGGTGTCAGAGCGGGTAAGAGGCATTTGATGTTGAGCGGCAACTTGAGTGACGGGCAACATGACCGAGTGGTGACCCCGTTGATGTGCCGGGCTCGGCTGGTACATCTCTTGACCGGAAGAGTCGGAAGATGAAAGCGTGACGGCCGACTGAGAACGAGACAGCGAGATTGAATGTCCCATGAGAGACATGTCTGGGTACGGCGCGGTGGTATACGGAAAGTAATCGTATGGCGTCGATCCGGCAATCTTCTTGCCCGTTGTCTTTCTTCGGTCCTTGAACTGCAGCAGATTTAGCGAGGTTTCACCATCAAGTAACGGGGCGACTCACCTTGTCGAGCCATTTGGCAGAAGCCTTGAATCGATCCGGAGCGTAACCCATCTTATTGGCAAACTCTTTCGCCTTGTCTCGGGCAACACTGTCTCGGACGTCAATGCCGAGAGCGATCTGCTCGTCGTACCAGCGATCCATCAAAGTATCGATGGCTGGAAATCGGCCTCCGACGGTTTTGGCGACTTTGGGAACGGGGACGATGGGGACTTCTTGTGGGGTGGTCCATCGATGCGAAGAGAGGATAATCTTGCTGATGGTACTCCTGTCCACGCTAGGTGGTCAGTCAAAGGTCCCATGCCTGCGCAAAGTTCCAAACCTACCCATACTGCCTGGCAATGTCCTCTTGTCGTAACGAGCTGTTTGATCTGTGCAACTCGACAATGTTCCTCTTGTCATCCCACGAGAGCTTGACCTTTGGCCTAGCTTGTCGCATGTCCGAAGAAGTCGATGCGGACCGAGTGAGAGAAGTGATCGAGGAGGATATGCTAGACGTAGGCGAACCGTTTCGACTTCGAGGTGGACCAAAGTCGTATGTCGGCGGAAGTTGGTGAGGAGGAGGCCCAGGATAATAATGCCCATTTGCCGTATACATCGGTCCGGCCATGTGAGGTTGCATCATGTGTGGAGGATAGGCAGGGACCATACCGTCGGGTCCGTGGGTGAACATCATCGATCCATGCGGCATCGGCATGCCAGGCGCCATGTAGAAGAGCTGAGGGTTGGGTTGAGCGGGATAGTGGTGGGCAGGAAGGGCAGTCGCGGTCGGCACCATGGTCATGGGCATATCAGTCGAGTGATCTAGCGGAGCCGACTGGCCGGGAAAAGGTCGAAAGGGGGAGAGCAAGGACTGTTGTTGATGATCGGCCTGGACGCGTTCGTCGCCTCGAGGAGGAGCAGGGAAAGATCGAGGAGGAATGGGGTTCTGGTCGCTCACGACAGGCGTCCTGTCGTCTTGGTTGATCTCGTCGTCGCTCTTGTTGGTAGAAGCTGTATCTGGAGGCAGGTATTCGCTAAAGTCGTGATAAAACTCGTGATCTGGCATGGTAGCAGAGTACGGTATGCTCAAGCTCGAAGAAGCCGAGTTGGGCGCCGTGTCGTATCCTGTCATCGTTGGGCTGTCACTATACGCCTCATGGTTGATGTACTGCGAGGGCGAGGTGAAGTCTGCCATGGCAGAGTGTTGGGTGATGGAAGGGTGAACAGGGGGATGAAAGTTTGGCTGAGGGGGGATATGCGACGATGTTATATGCGATTGTGAAGGGTATTGGTGCTGTAGATGTGGATGTTGTTGATATTGTTGTTCGAGATAGTTTGGCGCTTGTTGATACGGCGCAGAAGAAGAAGAAGAAGACGTAGCATGCCGAGTAGGTGTCACCGAGCTAGGCGGGGAGGTGTGAGCGGGCTGAGGTGTGAAATCGGCCGTCGCCATGACGAAGGTGGTTTTCTTTTCCTGTCCAGCAGACTATTGGAGATGGCGACGCTAATGAGTTGATGGGTTCCTTGTTCAGTCAGCTGAAAGCTCTTCCCCAAGACAGGTACGATGTATACGGGAGACAGAATGGTTGAAAGTCTGAGATCGGGTATGTGAACGAAGAGCTAGTCGAGAGAAGGGACTCACCGCAATCGACCGTCGTATTTTCGGCCTCCTTTTCCAAACCAAAGCTCTTTTCACCCAGCTCTATGCTCTCATCCAGATTGTTTTACGAGCTGACAGTATCAGCCTTGATCGTGTAGAGAAGAGAACAATCAGGTATGCGAATGAGTTCAGATTGGAGTACTCACGCGGTTGCAGAAAAGGGGGGGAGGGTGGATGAGACGGGATAACGAGATTTCGCCTGGTCTCCTGGATTTAGACTCCCCTCTAGAGAGCTTAACACGTCCTCGTCACGGCGACTCGGCTCGATACTCCTACCGCGCGTAGCTCGATGCTGTTTTGAGTCCAGTATGCACGACTGTCGATAGAGTAGAGGTGTGGTTGAAGTGGTGGATGAGGGTCGAAAGATAGGAGTAGGAAGAGGGGATTGAGCGCGGCGCAAAAAGGGGATTGGGCGAGATAGAAACGAGGCGTCCGGGAAAAAGAAAGTCAAGCGCACCGAACTCTAGTCTACTGCCTATAGCCCCACCACCTTGTATACAAACCTACCAATCGGTAATTGAAACCTTCAATACTACACCTGACAATGCCACTACTAGTCCCGATTCTTCTGGTGGTGAGATTGTCGAGATGTGCTAAAGGGCAGTCGCTACAGGTGTGCGAAGAAATCTAGGAATGAAGTCGCGTGTAGAGATACCTCGGTCAAGCCGGTCCAGGTGCCACCATTACGCCAGATCCCCTCACCGCAGCTCGAACTTACGAGGAAGAGACGGGATAACGACTACCTCAGGATTGACATCTTGAACCGGTTCTAGCGGAATAAGGTGCCCGCTCATTAACTTACTCACGGCGCGTGGGTAGGGCAGGGCATGAATAGTTATCCTAGTTAGCGGAGGATTAGAGATCCATAGCTCGAAGTGTAATACGCTTGTGCATAGGCTGAGACGTATGTATGATTAAGAGCTTCATACTCCAATGGTGTACTGTCTGGGAGGTGGTTGGTCGAGCTGCTGACCAGGCCGAGATTGTTCAACATGGCGAGATAAGGCGTGTCGGGGTTGCTCTTCGTCCTGGTCAATCAACTGACCCGTCGTTCTCGACATCGCATGCATGCCAAGTCGCAGCCGGTGATCGCAACGAGGGCGGGTCTGATCATCTTGCTCGAACACCGTGACCACCCTAGAAGCGATGGGCGATAAATTGAGATGATATGGCTCGTGGGATGGGAAACGTACGTAGTGAAGAAGGGATCGCCTATCGAGGTCCGACGGATATTGCAAGTGGTCTACTCTATTGTCTCAACTCCGCCCAAATCCGCCATCATTCGATGCTTCTTCGACCGCCCTGGCTCGGCGATGAAGGTCTCTAGTCGGTAACTAGGGGTGAGGCAGGAGAGGAGGGCAAGGGTGAGGGGTGTCTATCGATGCCGACGTGGAGGTTGAGTTTGACCCCGCATGTATCCTGCTCGTCCGGTTCACTCCATCCCCGTCTCCGTGCAGCAGCGATGCGACAGGACTTACAGCTATGGCGTTGACGAACATCTCGGGTCCACTCTTTTCCATATTTGACGCCTCTTGCTCGTCATCAAGCCCATCCTTGGCGAAACCCTGTGAGAAATGTCGAGAGTGAGAAGCCCGAGACGAAAATCACGCGCGTCGGGAGAATCCAAGGTGTCCGTCTCCAAAAATTCCGCCTCTTGTTTTTCCTTCCAAAAGAGGCAACTCGTCTACTTCCTCTCCTTCCTTTTATCACCTTTGAATCATGGCCGAAGCAGCGCCATACGAGTCACCCACCCCTGGACCCTGGTAGACGCCGTTATCCATCTGGAATCTGCAGCTCTAAGTTAACTTAAGTGGGCTCGGCCCGCTGCGACCTCAGGACTCCACGTTGAAGAGGATGTACGACTTCCAAACCCACCTGCTCCCCTGCGCACCCCCTTTTGTTCGAGCTGGACAATAAGTTAAGATTTCCGGAGAACCCGCTTGATCTGCAATATCTTCTAGGTCAGGGCAGCCTCATAACAAGCTGCGATATTCCTTTCGTAAGACCGAGTACCTGAACAAAAGCTGGCGAATTGTGGCCGGAAATTGCAGACGTCGCAGGAGAAAGCGGATGTTCCAGAATGCTGCGTCAGCCCAAGGTTGCAAGACGTATGATTCCGGGTAACGGGTCGACGTATCTAGTTACATCGGAGGGAACGAAGATGATATCACGCCGTGAGCAGCTGTCACCGTCGATCTATAAGTTGCACTGCAAACGTACGTCCAAAAGGTACAATTCTGCTCAGCGAGACCGCTTCCCGCATCCTTTGCCCTGGTTTGGTTTATATGACAAGGTAAGACGCGCGATCGAGGGGTGACAGTTATAATAATGATTTCTACTCGGGCAGCCGGGTTTTGCTATCAGATCAGGGGCCGCCATCTCGACGAGTGTATGTAATGAGACAAGGGAAGGTGGTTCTCACAAAGCCATCTGGCAGGGCCTGCTTTCCGCGATCTGCTTGGCGGATGTAGGTGACAGCAGTATCTTGCGAATCCATTCGGTTCTGTCCGTACATAGCTGTTCCGTCGGTATATGCAGTCGTAACAGTAAGTAGTACAGGGTGCATGTCATGCTGCTACAGGGAGACAGGATCAACTGCTACAACGCGATCAACCCTCAATTCCAGGTCTACATATCAGCTCAACATAGCTGGGTTCGTTGCCATGCTCACCAATGTCTCTGTAGTCTCTCTTTGGTACCCAGCAAGCCAGCCTGTCACAGCTCTCCAGATGTCATCGAAAATCCCCCTATCCTGGCCAATATGTTGCTCGTCTGGCGAGGCGTCACGCATGAAATCCGTTTGCATGGCAGCAAGCTCTTGTTGAAACTCACGAGTGAGAGCAGCTGGCGTGGGCCGGTGGTCCGAGCTGAGCAGACCACGAGGCGTCTGCGAGCCATATCCGGGAAGGGGCTGCTCGTGCTGGAGCGGAGTGTTGGGCGCAATGTCAGACGTGGCGATATCGAGCTGTAAATGACTTAGCGCTACTCGAAGCTGTCAGGTCGAGGATCACGTACTGAGGAGGCGTCGACATAGATTGATCTGTAGTCGTATGTTAGGGGTTGATGGTCAAAGGAGGTTGTGGTGATGACGAAAAGGAAGGAAGCGATCTACATCGGTACGACAGAGGCAGTTGAGCTTGCGTCGGGTGGGATGGGTGTCTGCTCCTCGGCAGGTTCACCGGTGATCCAGCCTGCGACCACCTTTGCGACGATATGAGCATGAGCATCATCTATGATTTTAGCTTTTGCGAAGGGAGTCTAGCAGGGCTAGGGCGAAACTCACCCAAGCAGAAAGCATGCGGTATGCCCTCCAACAGCTTGACCCTATCTCCTGCTTCCCCTCCAAGCGCATCCCGAACCATCGGCCCTTCCCTTCCTACCCAGCCATCCAGATTCCCTGCCGACCACGCTCCAAACAGCCCCCTCTTCTTATCCTCCACGTTCTGCGAGGCAAACCAATCCAGGTCAGGCTCGAGGATCTCGTCCATTTCTGACCTCGACAGCTCGAGCACATGCCGTATAGTTTCCGAGGATCGTAGTAGGGATAGAGTGGTGGGCGGAAAGGTGGTGATGGGTAGGATAGGCCGGAGGAAGGGCGAGAGGAGAGGCAGAAGGCTTCTGACAGGTCGTTGGAAGATCGGCTACCCATCAGGTGTGGACGATACGAGAACACGGTTTACTCACCCAGAGAGTCCTCCCGTTCCAAGTATTTGCTATCCAGCCTACGGTCGGGAAGAGCATGTATCCAGCGTAGATGTCCTCCGGCAGCTTCTTCATCAACTCGCACATGAACCAAGCGCCAACAGAGTGTCCCATCAGGCTCAACTGCGCCGGTCGAGTTGAGCTTTGCTCTTCATCTGCCCAGCTAGCGAGATACGATTTGAGCACTCGAACGAGATCAACTTTGGCGTCGAGCTGAGCGTGGAGGTTGAGTGGGATTTTTGGGCCTTTCAAGTTGGGTGTGTGGCCGATATGCGACGATGAGACTATAGCATGAGTAGGGGGCAGCAGGTCGTGTAGAAAGGTCAGGAATGGGATATAGTAGTTGAGCAACCCAGGGTTACCTGTTTGTCAGCCACAGCTCGTCTCTTGACTCAAGTGAGCAAACACTGACCGAGAATGAACAGGGTAACATGATACGGACAAGCGGCCTTGCCATCTTTTCTTGGCCAATATTGCAAGGCAACCTCGCTCTCGCCTATCGATAGGTGATGGGTATATGTCGCTTCTACCGGTGTTTGTGAATGGCCGACATGGCGGAGAAAGTCCATGGGGATGTTGTAGAACCGGTCGAGTTACGAGTATGGTAGCAACGCGTCCAAGGTGACCCAAACCTCGCTCAACGTCATCGTTCAAGTCGAGCGGGACTCGCCGATTGGGATCGGTTGACTGGACAGCGCGAAAAGATGAGATGAAGCGCTTCACGACGCGTCTCCATTGACTACATTTCGTCTCAGCTCCTTGACCTCAACTACATCCTCATCGACTCGAATTTCTTGGACAGGAGTGTCGGTAATCAGGCTATGAGCGGTCCAGCACCTCCCTCTCCACCCAAATCCGAGCCCGATCTCTTCTTTCCCTCGAGCGATTCAGAAGAGGATGACAATGCACCCCGCCCTTCCGCCTCGACGATCCCAACGGCTGCTCGACCCAATGTTCCATCCTCAGCTGCCGGTAGCTCCTCTGCTCGAGCCAACGGCACATCTACCAATGGTCGACACAGATCCTCTACACCCGATATCATCCCCCTCTCATCATCCGGCCTCCTCACACCTCCTGTCGCTTCCTCTTCTCGCAAACGGCCTACTCCCTCTCGCACACCCTCCAACACCGTCCCTCCTGAATTTTCAGCAGGATATCTCGGAGAGTTCGTCTGCGAGGGATGGTCGCTCTCCAAGGGAAAAGGATACTGCTCGTCTGGCTCAAAGGTGGTGTTTGAGAGACCCAAGGCGGTCAAGGTAGCGGAGGACGATGCAAAGGCCGTAGCGAGGAGCAAGGAGAAGATGGGACCGGCGCGACTGGTGAATGGGAAGATGGTCAATGCAAAAAGCAAGCCGGTGACGGGAAAGCAGATGACGTTGGGGTCAATGGGCATGTCGAAGAAGGGCGCAGCAGCGGTGAGTCGTTGTGAAAGGCGAGGGAGGAAGAACGCTGATGAGATAGCCTGTGAAGAAGGGGCCAGTGAAGGCTGTCGTTGATCAGATTATCAGATTTAGGTGAGCGAAGTCCTCCGTCATAGAGCTTCCGGCTGATGAATTAGGAACGAAAGAGGCTTTGGTGAGCAGACGAGCTTGACTGTGCAACGGGAGACATGCTGATCCGGTTTCGTTTGTGGCTATAGAAGGTGAGCCTTTCGTGATTCTATATTCTCCCTATGGCTTACAATCTAGTCGGACGTTTATCAGTCGGAGAAGCAAAATTCTTGTCGCATTTGCTGGATACAGGCATCAGTAAGCTTACGTCCATTTCAATAACGGCCGTACAAGCTGACACATGCAGTCTCCCTTAGCGGAACGGTGATCGACTGTCCAGAAAACCTCTCGACAGGTGCGACCATCCTGCTCAACATTCGAGTCCATCTCACTCGACGGGCGTTTGAAAAGGTCGAGAAGGAGGGTAGGGGTGAGAATGGGACGTTTTGGCAGGAACAGCAAGAGACGGTGGAAGAAGAAGCTATGCGGAAGAGGAAAGATGCCCTAGGATCGCTATTCAGTAAGCACAGCCTCTGACTATCCCGCTGATGGCAAGGTCGAATCGGTGTCACGCCGCTAGTCTCCAATGCGCTGCTCATGGCTCAAAAGAAGAACGGTCAAGCTGCTGAGATCAACGAGGCTTCTTTAAAACACTTTCCCTCCTCTACCTCAAACACAATATCACCCCTTGCAAGTCGGAAACGGAGCGTCAGTCCGTCGAAGGGAAGTACGTCTTCCGGTGGGAAAGGAAAGGGAAAGACGTCGGCCAAGAACAGCGACGACGACGAGGAAGAAGACAGTGGAGATGAGGCAGAGAAGCTGGACGAGGCCCAGATGAACGAGATTGATTCTATCTACCGAAAGTGCGGCCTGCTCGGCTCCCCGCAGTCTGGCTCAGCTGATTTTCCAGGGCTCAAATGAGCGATCACAAGCTGGAAGAGACCAATCCGCCCAATACTTTTCTCTACACGCTTCGACCATATCAAAAGCAAGCTCTGACCTGGATGAACGCGAGGGAGACCGGAGATACCACGCTGAGAGACCAGAGCCTGCATCCGCTCTGGGAAGAGTGAGGCGACCGAGATGACCAAGCTGATATACAGATACGCTTTCAAGCGGGAACATCGACCGGACGAACCCATTCTCATCGAGGACGACGACGATATTATCGATCCTAGTCGGAAGTTCTACTGGAATCCATATTCTGGAGAGCTTAGCATGACTTTCCCCACGTCGAACACCAAGTCGAAGGGCGGTATATTAGCAGACGCCATGGGTGAGCTCTGCGTTGCGTATTTAACCAAGGTAAAGCGCTGATGTGAAGGCATGGGGAAGACCTGTATGATGGCTTCGTTGATACATCTCAACCGGGAGGGCGACCTGATCGAACCTATCTCGACTACACCTATCGACGAAGAACCGCTATCGAAACGACCAAAGTTTAAGCAAGTCACCTTGTCCAACCAATGGCGAGCGATACCTACCGCACCGAAAACACCTACGGAAGCGCCGAAAGCTACGCTCGTCGTCTGTCCGGTATCTCTCGCTGCGCAATGGCACGAGGAGCTCGGCAAAATGTCCGACAAGGGAACGATCACCAGCTTTCTGTGGTATGGTCAAGAGAGGACCGATATCGACCGTATACTCGGTCAGGAGGGGAAGAAGAAGGTGGATGTTCTCATCACGAGCTATGGGACCTTGACGAGCGAGTTTGCCAAGTGGAGAAAGAACAAGGATAAGCCGTCTTACGAAGGAGGCAATATATATGATCGTGGGTCCTGTCGCGATTATGTATGCCACGTACTGATGTTGTAGACGAGTTTCTACGGATCGTCCTGGATGAGGCGCATAACATCAAGAATAGAACGGCGCTGGTATCAAAGGCTTGCTATGAGTTGAAAGGACAACGCCGTTGGGCTTTGACTGGTAAGCAGGCAGGCCTCGAGCAGAGCAGGCACTGAATGCGTAGGTACCCCTATTGTCAACAGGCTGGACGACCTGTATTCCCTACTGTGAGCTACAAAAACATGTATTCGACACGGGCTGACCTGTAGGCATTTCCTTCGCCTGGAGCCATGGGGCCATTACTCGTTCTTCCGAAGGTGAGTAGTATCATCTCAGGCCGGAAGTTCCGGCTGATCATGACAGCTTTGTCACCGTTCCTTTCCTCAACCAGGATCCGAAAGCGCTCAACGTGGTACAATACATCTTGGAGTCATGCTTGCTACGTCGAGAGAAGACAATGCGAGACAAGGACGGACGCCTCATCGTGGATCTACCTCCCAAACAGGTGAGAAGAACGAGTCGTTACACAAAACTGATAGTCAGGTCGATATACAAGTTCTCGACTTTTCTCGACCAGAGCGACAGATATACAAGCATCTCGA
Source organism: Cryptococcus sp. GC_Crypt_1 (assembly GCA_026538415.1). NCBI lineage: Eukaryota > Fungi > Basidiomycota > Tremellomycetes > Tremellales > Cryptococcaceae > Cryptococcus > Cryptococcus sp. GC_Crypt_1. Next base: position 15,094 of record JALPCD010000020.1, read on the forward strand.
GGATCGAGCAAAGAGGCGATTCATCCAGCTGGATGCAGAGGGACGAGCGATGTCCAACTATACGTCCATCTTGGCGATGCTTACAAAGTGAGTCGGGTCTGCAGTCGAGATGATATACTGATGCTCAGACTGCGACAATGCGCCGATCACCCCTTGCTTGTTCTTGGCAAAGGTGCCAACGAGGCCGAGGAGACCGAGAAGCTGCTAGATGCGGAGAATGGAGATGAGAAGGAGTCGTTGAAGCAGATGATAGCATCATGGGCAGGTGGGAAGGCGAAGGATGGTGTGATCGACACCACAACAAACGGCGAGTCGGCATATGCTGCGCAGGTGCTCAAAGAGCTGGGAGAAGCGGAGCAGGAGTCGGAGTGCTTTATCTGCACAGGAGAGATCTTCGACGAGGTCTTGCTGCCTTGCTACCATCGAGGGTAAGTCAATATATCGCAGACATCACTGACGACAGATGTCAAGATTGTATAGTCAACTTTATCGGCTCATGCGAGGACCAGAACAAGCCGGCGAAATGTCCAGTATGTGACAAGGGTCCGATCGGCATGTCGGATCTTCGATCGGTCTCTCGTCGAAGGAAGCGGCACAATCCCCTGACAGGCAAGGTGGAGGAAGTTGAAGGAGCGGTGACGATTGGCAAGGTGGATCTGGTGTCTAGTACCAAGCTACGTGCGCTGGTCAGGAAGCTGGAGACGACACGAGGGGAAGATGCAGAATTCAAAGCGCTTGTTTTCTCGCAATTCACCTCTTTCCTTGGCAAGTTCATCCGCTGCGGCGGGGGAACAATGAGGCTGACGGGCAGATCTCATCGAGCCGATATTGACAAAGGCGGGGATCAAGTGGCTTCGCTTTGACGGATCGATGAGTCAAGCTCAGCGAGCTGCGACGGTGGAGGAATTTGGGAAGAAGGCCAAGGAACCGGTCATCTTGTTGATCTCCCTCAAAGCCGGTGGAGTCGGCTTGAATTTGTGAGTTACCCTTCCTTTGCTATCTGTGACATCGCTGATATGTATAGGACAATGGCTAATCGTAAGCTCGGGCTGTCTGCCGGAGTCTTAGGCTGACGATTAGACGTGTTCATGATGGATACATGGTGGAACGAGGCCATCGAGCAGCAAGCTATCGACCGAGTGCATCGACTTGGCCAGAACAAACCGGTTTTCGTCACCCGCTATATCATCAAGGGTACAGTCGGTGAGTAAATAGTCCTCAGGGTGAGCTTGAGCTGACCAGGCAGAGAAGCGGATCATGAAGATACAACGGTCGAAAACAGCGCTCGTCAACGCCTCGCTATCTGGAGGAGCGCAACGAGACAAGAACGCTTCGTTGGCAGACATTAAGAAGATCTTTGGGCTGGACGAAGATGACAGTGAAGAGGAGATATACTAGTACACCCCCACATGTTGTACATACTGCATAGACAGCTGCATGCATCCAGGCTATGGTATACGGTAGAGGTCCTTGATTCGAGATGGGGATGGGTAAGTTTGCCACCCAGCCAAACGCGTTTCCGACGCGTCCGAGCCGAAATCCCAATGTTGATGCGAATCTAAGACTAACACCTCATCATTTATCCATATCTCGCATAGCCCATATCCTACCCTTTACCCTTCTTTGTCGACATGTCGAGAGTGCCATCCGGCTCGACGGTGCCCTTCACCCCTCGACCAACGAGGCGATCGACATCAACTCGACTGGGCGCCTCGCAGATGGAACTCAACCAGGTGAGTTTGTTGACAACTTGCACCGACTGTTCCTCACCCGTTATGTTGGTGCGCAGGGTATGGGCTGACGAAATAGTTTGTGAATACTCTGGCATCTGGGAGAAAAGTCAACCCGAATCAGATTTTGGAGGAGCTGGACCGATCTGATTCAGGAGAAGCTGCCTTCTCTTCTGCTGTACCCGGTCAGTCTTGCTTATCCTTCTCCGCCGAGCAAGAAGCTGATGTGCTAGCTGCATCATCTTCAAGGCATACAGCGGAGCACCGACGTCCCTCCTCTAGTGGTACATCTTCTCGACATACCACCCATGCTCCTCGTCTACCCGCTGAGCGGACCGAAAGAACCGAGAGAACCGCACGATCATCCTCGCGAGGTGAAACTGCAGCTTCGAGCGTTCGACATAGAGTCACCGTCGACCAAACGGTACATGATCGACATGGAAAGCTACCCGAACGGGAAGTGAACATACGGCTAGAGGTGGATGCAGGGGATGTTGAAGAGGAGGAAGGGGATGGAGCCGTGGAGAGGCTGTTGGATGGTGTGCCGCTTGAAGTGCAGGAAGCTTGGATATGCGAGGAACTGCTTTTCGCTCTTCAGGTGAGTTGTTATCAGAGACGTCTCTTGACGGAGCTGATGGTGCAGGGAGTGGAGGGGCAATTGATACGGTATGAGGATGGATATGACCCTTTGGATGAGGTGCAACGCTTGCAAGGAGCGAGATGGAGAGTAGATCCTTCGCTTGGTGAGTCGCCTAGCTCTCGATGATCCGTGCAGCTGACCGCAGACCCGTCTCTCTTGTCGCTTGTCGAGAGACTGTTACCGCTTGCTACCTTCTTCACCTCGGTCGAGGCGTATATGGATCTACGGTAAGCTATACATTTTTACGAATGACACCGGCTGATATATCAGCAACACACCAGAGTACGGAATGGTCAGCCATGCATTAGGCAGCGGAATACGCTCGATGCTCAAGGTCAGCCAATCCCTCTCGTGATGAGCTGACAGGCAGGAATATCGTTTCCTTACAGCTCAGCTGGAATCACTCTATCTTCAATCGTCCACCTTTACCCTTCAAACGCTGTATTTCCACCTTCATCCAACACTACACACCATGTCCCTCCTCTCCGCGCTATGCCTCTCGCTCGAGACGGATGAACTGCCGAAAGAGGCTGGCGAATCGGACGACGAGTATGATGGACTAGGAGGAATGGCGGAAGAGCTCTTGGGCGGAGCGCTGAAGGGATTCATGAAGAACATTCAGGCTGCTCAGGATGGTGGAGTCGATGTAGGCGGACCTGTCTTGGGAGGCGAGGTGTTAGGTATCATCTGCGAGAGGGAAGCGACCATGAGCGGGTGAGTCGGACATTTCATGGAAATCGGGGAGTATGCTGATGACTAGGGATCCAACTGCATCAACGTTACACTCCAAGCTTCTACTCCACGCGTCACAGCCTTATCTTCGCATGCTTGTACGATGGATCTCCACCGGGCATCTGGCCGATCCTTTCGACGAGTTCATGGTGAAGGAGAGTGGACATATCACAAAGGGCGTTTTGGAGAGCGACTATACCGACGAGTATTGGGAGAGGAGATATACGGTCAGTCTGTCTGCTTTGCATGGAGTATAGGACATCAGCTGATGAGCAGCTAAGAGATGGGTCCTCTTTGGCTAGCTCGTCAAAAGTATCGAACAAGTCGGGTCCGCTGTCGACTGCTGTACCTCCACCGAGGGCGGGAACGAAGCGGCTGCCTGGAGGAGCTTGTGTACCGGCGTTTCTGCAGCCTTGGAAGCACAAGATACTATTAGCGGGCAAATATCTGAATGTGATTCGGGAGTGTGGGATAGAAGTCAAGAGGGTGGGCGAGGTGGAAGAGGAGGACATGGCCATTATCAACGAGCCAAAGTGAGTCTTGGGGTTTGGCAAGGAAGGAAGGTTTCTGATTAGCAGATTCTACAAGCAAATCGAGGATGCCTATATTTACGCCAACAAGACGCTGCTCAAGGTTATGCTAGAGGAGCAGGAGCTGATACCGCATCTCAGGTAAGTCGCACACTCGCATAGTGATATGGAGGCTGATGATCAGATCCATGAAACACTTCTTCTTTGTAGATCAATCCGACTTCCTCACCAACTTCCTCGATCTCGCCGCATCCGAGCTGAAGAAACCGGCGAAAGCTGCTTCCCTCGTCAAGCTGCAATCCTTGCTCGACCTCGCTGTACGAAATCCCGCCAGTTCGAGCTCCAACGACCCGTATAAGGACGATCTGAAAGTGACCATGCAGAGTCAGGGGCTGTACGAATGGTTGATGAAGATTGTCAGTCGGACGGGAGGCATGAACGACGACGGCGAGCTGGACTTTGCGGCGGACGCTGGGGATGACGATGCGGTCTCGAAAAAGTCAGACAAGGAGAGGACGCTTCTTGGTGAGTCGACGTACTTGGGATGTCTTGCTGACGAATAGCTATAGACGCTGTTGCGTTCGACTACTCTGTCAAATTCCCCTTGTCCCTCGTCATCTCCCGCAAGACGATCACTCGATATCAGCTCATCTTCCGCTTCCTCCTTCACCTACACCACCTCGAAGCGGCTCTTTCGGCAATGTGGCTGGAGCACAAGGCGCCCCAATGGAGACTGCACTGCGGAGACGAGGATATGGAGCGCTGGAAGACGAGGATATTCAGCTTGAGAGCGAGAATGTTGTCATTTGTCCGACAAGTTTTGGCGTTTGCGACGGGCGAGGTGCTCGAGTCGAATTGGAGGAGTCTGGAGGAAAAGCTGGCCAACGTGCAGACGGTAGATCAACTCTTGCGGGATCATGTGGACTTTCTCGACACCTGCTTGAAGCAGTGCATGTTGACCACGTCGAAGCTGCTAGCGGTGAGTGAATCCAGGTGGAACCCAAGGTCTAGGCTGACGAGCTAGGTCTACGCCAAGCTCATGACTACCATGTCGGCTTTCGTATCGTATCAGACGTCCTTCAACACTGCTCTGGCCAAGTTTATCGCCGATCCAAACAGAGAGGGTGAAGCGGGCAAGGCGGCTCAACGGTGGCACGTGCTGGAGAGGTTCGAAATCAACTTTAATCATCATACCAAGCTGCATCTCGATGCGGTGACCTAGTGAGTGGTCTACCTGTATGTAGAGAGACCGTGCTGATGGGCAGTAATGCTGGATCGGAGAATGTGGCTCTGTTGGCGCTGGTGACTAGGCTGCATCAGACGACGTTGAGGCTGTGAGGACGGACAAGTGGAGATCGGGGTACAGGAAGGATTGGAAGATACAGACGAATCAGACGAATGCAGACCATTTCAGCAGACCATCTCCTGGCGGGTCATCATGTATCACGCTGGCTATGAGCGGCGAGTACGCCCTGCCTGCGCGACTATAGTACTCCATATTATCATTGTTGTTGACGAGGAGATGAAGCAAGGGATGTTTGCCGCAAGAGGATATTTCGTTGTTTACATGCCGCCGTGATTTACGGTGACCCAGCTCGACCTTCGACTTTTACATTTCGACTGCTTCACCCATCGACCGTCGACAGCGATCAGCAACATGCTGGAGCATAGCGAGTGAAAGACGCTCACTGGACAGGCGGTTGAGACCTTGGCACGCGACAGGCGGTCAACTCGACTGAGTCTTATTACAATAACAACCAAAACGACGTTTCGAGCTAAAAAAGCAAAGACGCTTTGCAGAAGGTGTACTTTATCGCAATCCCGCCCAGGCGGGGCCTGTCTCTGTACTTCGGAGACAGATAGACGGGGAGAAGGAGCGCAGATCGGACGGATAAGGTGAGGAGCGGGAGGGGAGGAGCAGGTGTCCAAGTACTCTAGTCGACTTTTGGTGGATTGAGCTTTGACCGGGGGTGGTTCCTGAGACGGGGTCTGTGTGAGTCCTGCTCTGTCCATCACCATCCACTCCGCGTGCCCTCGGTGGTCATGCAGACATCTCAGCTGGAGAAATAGCTTTGAGCTGATTTCTAGTATAGTGTTGAAGAGGTCTCTCTTCTTTTGTCCTTGAACAAGTTGTCGACCAAACCATCTAGCCCCCTTGTGCTATCCACCAGTTGGTGCCTCGGCACAATCCCTACCTTGACGACAAGCAAGGTGATCAGACAAACATCGCTCTTTCGCCCCCAACCTACTTGCTACATCGGCCATCCCGCCCTTTCGGCGCTCTCCCTCAACAATCTCCCATCTCATCTTGCACTTTCGTCACTTCATCTCTGCTTGTCCGACATCGCTTGTAGAGTACAACATTCGACTCACCAATCCTCGATACTCCACCGATTAGGACTCCACCGAGTAGGCGAGAATCAGTCTGAAAATTGACGAGAAGAGGAATACGGTGCAAGGTTCCCCCAAGACCAGTGTCGATTGAAACGGCCCAACCACGTATCCTTCCCAAAGGTCAACAAGCCAGGTGAGTCCCAACGTCCAAGTCTCCTCAACTCTATCCACCTCTATCCCGCCTCTCTGCCTTGTTGGTATACTTCAAGATCCACACAAGGACCACGTCGCTGCCGTCCATGTGGCATGCATCTCCTGCTGCTGCTGCTGTGCTGTCTCTCTGTTACTCGCAATCAGGAGCTACTCCCTTCTGTGGTCGTTGAAACATCCTTTGTCGAAAGGCTTCGTCCCGTCTCCCACCATCCTTCACATCGCTCCTCCCACCGCCCCCCCGTGGTCTCTCCTTCAGGATGCCCTTGGATTCGATCGCTGACTATCTCCCTTCGCAGATCGCCAGTTGTACCAACTACGCTCCTTCTCGCTTAGCCACTCCACCTTCATCACCGACGACAGTCATCCGTCAGAGGACTACTACCACCACCACAACCACCACCATCACGAACATCACCGAGATGCTGGGCTCTAAACGCGCATCGCTCGTCTTGCCCGCTCCGCCTTTGACACCAACGACGCCTTCGGCCATACCTCGACCGCCATCTGTCGCTGGAAGTAGGACAAGGTTGGCGAGCGAGACTCAGAGTATCAGGGGGAGTCCAGAGCCAGATATCAGGAATGTTCGAGTTGGTGCGTACCTGCATCCTCCCTCGACCTCCTCTTTCAGACTCACCTTTGAGCAGAGAGAGCCATGCTGATGGGCAGTCTTGCGGATCAGACCATCCGACGCAGACGATCCGAATGTTCCCCCTCGATTCCGACATGTTCTGGTTCATCCTACTACGCCAACCGAAGTCAAGGTCGATGTTGATGCGGCAACCCTCATCGGAGCAGGAGCGAGCAGTCTTGCTGGGAGTAGCAAACGACATCCGACCTTCAGCTTCGATAGTGTATTGGGAGAATCATCGACACAGGCGGATTTGTACGATGCTACGGCGAGGGAGACTGTGGATGAGTTTATGAAGGGTCACAATGTGACGTTCTTGGCGTGAGCTGCACAACCGCTTCCAATTAGTATGTGGCACAGCTGACACGCAGGTATGGCCAGACGAGCTCGGGAAAGTCATACTCAATGGGGACCACGGGAGAGGACTCTGACTATTCTGGCACCGAATTTAGCCCTCGAACCGGTCTTATCCCTCGAACCGTCCAAACGATATTCGAGCGAGCAGAGCAACTCCGAACGGCATCCGGTACAGGAGCGAGCTGGGAATGTCGACTGTCATTTCTCGAATTGTACAACGAGGAAATCATCGACCTCTTGTCCGGCTCTGGCGTACAAATCTCGATTCGAGAAGAACGAGACGGACGTATCCTCTGGTCCGGCATTCGTGAGGTCAAGGTCCGATCTTTGGCCGAGGTCATGCAATACCTTTACGAGGGATCGGCAAGGCGAAAAACGGGAGAAACAGGCATGAACGCTACCTCGTCTCGAAGTCATGCGATCTTTTCGCTCACTCTGGTCCAAAAACGACGAAGCAACACAACCATGACTGCCTCTGCTTCTCAACCTCTGGGAGAAGTTTCTACGCCAACACGACAGCTCAAACGACCTACTTCGATGATAGGTATCTCGGGGAGATCACCTACACCTTCGAGTGGACGTGGAGGCGTTCCTCCTAGTGCTTTCAACAAGGGAGGTACGGGCATGACGAGACCCAATTCGTTTGTCGGACCTTCGCCTTCGGATGGAGACTTTATCGTGGTCACGAGCAAGTTCAACATGGTGGATTTGGCTGGATCAGAAAGGCTCAAGAGGACTGCTGCGCAGGGAGAGAGGATGAGGGAGGGTATCTCGATCAACAGTGGCCTCCTTGCGTTGGGCAATGTCATCTCGACTTGTGAGTTTAGTTTTCATTCGCAGCCGCTGACGAGCAGTGGCGGATCCCATGAAAGCTCGAGGTCATATACCTTATCGAGACTCAAAGCTTACCCGAATGCTTCAAGGTGAGCCTTCCGACACGCCAAGACTCGCAAAGCTGACTGGTAGATTCTATCGGTGGGAACGCATTGACGACTATGATCGCCTGTGTCTCGCCTATCGAGTACAATATCAACGAGACGATCAATACCATCAAGTACGCCTCTCGTGCGAGGAACATCAAAAATGTCGCCAAGGTCAATGCAGTGGAAGCTGGGTGGGACGATGTCGAGCATCTTCAGGCGCTCGTGACGAAGCTTCGAAAACAGCTCGCTGTGATCGAGACGGAGGGAGTGCCGAAGGCTACCACTACTCAGAGGACGGATTGTGAGGGGAACGAAAAGCTTTTGGGCCGTTTGGCAGAGCTGCAGAGAGAGCATACCGAGGTGAGTCGAGTAGAAGTGTGAGGTAGCGATGCTAGGCTGATCATGCAGCTGTATGATGGATACTTGGCCAAGTGTAGCGAGAATATGCGCTTGACGTCCGAATTGAAGGACGCCAAGCCGGGAGACGAGGATGCGTTGGCGAGGTTCAACGAGACTGTCGAGCCCGTCATTCTCGAGTGAGCTGCATATACCGTCTCCTCTCGTTGTACAGGCTGAGCAAGGACAGATACGAGAAGGTCGTTGGAGCGCTCAATAAACAGCTGGACGAGCTTCGAGCCGAATTGGCAAGTCGTGCAGATTGGCGAGGGAGGAAAGTGAGCTAACGATCAGACCAATATCAGCGATCTGTACGAGGAGCAAGGGCGACAGCTGGTCGAGATGCAAGACCGACATTTGACCAACGAAGTATATGTCACGGAATTGAGAAACCGAGTGACCAAGTTGACCGAGCGCAACTCTTCGAGCGAGGTGAGTCGATAGCCTGCTTGTTCGGACTCGTTGTTCATAGCTAGGTGTATATTCGAGACCTCGAGCTCAAGCTCAAAGGCCATGCCGACACATCCGATAGTCATGGCGACACAGTCCTCGAGCTGCGCAAGGAGATCATCAAGCTCAAAGAGTCGAACGACCGACTCAATCAGCATACGACCGAGATTGAAGCTCGACTTGCCAAGTCGGAATCCCACTCGATTTCGCTGGAGTCCCAGATTGAGCGATATGAGCAACAAGCGGCAGTTCGAGAACGAGCCTATCAAGATTTGGAGCGACATGTTGCTGTTCTCGATACGAGCCACGACAACAAGTTGTTGCTGGAGGAGCTGTCGGGAAAGAACGAGCGGATTGTCATTTTGGAGAAAGAGATCGAGCAAGGGGCGATAGATCAGGAGGAAAAGGAAAAGCTGCGAGCGTCTATCGCGGTAGAGCAGGCTGCCCAGGCGGAACTTCGAGCCAGGTTACTGGCAGTCTCGACTACGACAAACGGTTCAGCTTATCGAGAGGTCTCTCTTGGTGACGGCAAAGAGACTAGCCCTCGACGATCACCGGTTCCTACGATCAAGGAGCTCACTCCTCCTGACAGTCCCGGCTCGTTCCGCCCTCTCCCGCATGAACAACAGGTCGTCCAACTCGAAGCTGCGCTCAAGGATCTCGTCGCTCGTTGCGCCGAAGCCGAATCTCGGGCGTCCGAGGCGGAACACCATATTGCCGACTTGACGACTCAGCTATCCGAGGCCAAGCTCATACACGCCGAGCTAGACGACGTCTTGACCGGTCCATCGCCTCTACCTTCGCCTGGTATACGAGACGACAACAGCGACTCTGGCTCGACTACCTTGCAGACGCCTCGAGGGACCAGTCCAGCAAGTTCGCCAATCCGACCGACCGTCGGACGACGAGGTTCGCTCCCCCTCTTGACGCCGGCGTCGAGTGGGTCAATGTTGGCGTTGAAACCACGGGATTTTCGCTCGGGGAGGGGATTTGGAGAAACAAAGTCAAAGAGACCTCAATCGTTGTCGCAGGAGCTACACTCTGCGCAATCATTGGAGTCGTCTTTGCGAACTTCATGGGGTGGTCCGCCTAATTCGCTTCGACTCGCGACTTCATCATCGAGATTATCTTTGCCAGCTATGCAGAAAGCGATTCGATCCTCGCAATCGCTCGAAGCTGAGCTCAAATTTGTTCACGAAGTGGGTTTTTCCTAGGTACTTGTGTTGTGAGGTGGAATGTGTTGACGTTATAGGTAGTGGAGAAGCGAGATGAAGAACTAAAGGACCGCGAGGCGTATATACGTCTACTTGAAGAACAACTCCGACACACTCAACAAGATCAATCGTACATGATCCCCTCCCTACAACAATCCAGTACGAAAATCCAACCCACTATACCCAATATACCCGACACGAATGCGACCTCGACAATCGACACGCTTAGTCTGTCTGCCGGACCGACGACTATACCTCTTCCTCCTTCACCTGCGATCCCTCTCGCGGAGATAAATCCGGACGAAACCGTTACATCACCGCTCAAGAACCTTTCGCCTTCGTCTACCCAGAGATTTGACGACCTCAAAAAGTCTCTAACTACGCTGGACGATGGGGTCAGTCCGACAGAAGAGTCGCAGCAGAAGATAGATACTCTCCTTAGGTGTGTCTACCCTTTCGTACGATGGGATCAAGGCTGATGGGATAGGGAAATGGCGACCAAGGAGTCGTCGCAGCGAGCTATCATCGAGCAACAATTCGTCCAGATTGCAGATCTACAAAGGGCCAACAACAAGCTTCGGGAGGACATCGACAGGGTGAGCAAGAACGTCGTTTTCGAATAAAATAATTGGCTGATCAACAGGACGTGTCTTCGTCTCCATCAACCACTCTCGAGCATGCACCCACCACTCCAGCCAAGAAGGGAACGCTATCCCGATCCCAGTCTTCGCCTTTGTCGCCTCAGCTGTCACTCGCATCGCCCACTACCGCTCTCAACCAGCTTCGAGAGGAACACGCCGACGAGCTGCAAGCTGTGCTCAAGGGGCATGCAGAATCGTTCGAAGAGCTTCGACGAGACCATGTTGCCGCTTTGGAAGCGCACAAGCTGGCTCTGACGACACTGCATGACGGCTACGACAAGAAGCTCGTTTCGGTCAAGCGGCAATACGAGGTCATGCAAGACGACCTTGTACAACCGCACGTCGAGGCCCTGGCTCGACTTCGACAGGAACATGACACCGCCATCGCAGCTCTTGGCACACAGCACGAGAACGCCTTGATCGAAATACGAGCAACCAATGACGCAGCTATCGCCGAACTCGCCAAGGAGCAGGAGATGCTGGTGGAGGAGATGGAGAGGTCGCTTTCTGCTTCCGAGGAACAACGGCGTCAGCTCAAGATGAAGGTGGACCAGGCGGCTTTCGACCTTTCTCGGATCCAAGACGAAGCTGCAATCTCACGAAACAACATTGCCAAGCAGCTCAACGAGCTGCAACGCGCCAACGCCCAGCTCGAGAGCGTCAAGAAGGATCTCGAGGTGGAAAATGGGGGGCTCGTACGACGCATCACCGAGCTGGACATTCGAGCCAGTCGCAAAAACTCGCCTATGCCTCCTCAAGGTCCTCCGCCGACCACGCCGCTGCCGCCTCTGCCTAGTCAGCTCGCTTCGCCTAGTACATCGACGCATCGAAGTCCGGGCTCGAGCGGATCGACAGCGCCCACCTCGCTACATGACGTCGGAGCGGCGGTGGCTTCGTTGCCAGAGCCGGTGGGACAGATGGTTCAAAAGGTCATGGCGGAGAGAGATGCTGCTTTGGTTGCCAGTCAGCAGCTGGTGTCAGAGCTAGAGAAGACCAAGGAGCTGGTGAGTCGAGCTTGCCCCGCCGGTGCAACGAAGACTGACGAGAGCAGGAATCCCAGATGCTGGAGGAACGTGTCAAGGCGGACAATATCTCTCGAGAGCTACACGATGCGAAAAAGACGAGTATGTTTCCGCGAGCTCCAAAGGTGGACTGAATGCTGACACGCGACAGACTCCAAGCTGCGAGCACACCTGGAAGACTCGAGGCAGGAATCGAAGCGACTCGGCGAGACGTGCAAGGAACACCTGACCGAGCTCAACGACCGACGCAACACCATGAGTACATTGTCCCGAGAGACAGGTCAACAGAGGGACTCGCTGTTGGCTGCGAATGCTCAAGTGGCTGCGTTGAAGGCTCAGCTGGACCGAGCGGTGGAGCAGAAGGTGAACAAAAAGCTCAATAACAGGCTCAAGGTGAGCTAGCTCATCGCTCCCCTTGCGACCTTCGAAGCTGACAATATAGTGCTTCTAGGAGACGACGGTGTGCACATGAAAGGCAGAAGCAGATATGATAGGGTGGATTCTTGGTATACTTGCAGACTCTGATATCCCATGTGAATGTATCTTCAGGTCTTATCGTGCGGTATGATTGGTGTAAGAAAAAGAGGTATTGCCTTGGGAAGAGGCTGGATGAAGTCGGTCTATCACTATGCAGACTGGTGGCTGATGCGACCTTGCTCTGAGTCAAGCTATCTCAACGTAAGCTCATCCTCTTCGTTCAAGTAGACAGTATATACATCACATACTACCCGTACTACCCATCAACTTTTGAGCTGTATATCCTTACGAAATGCCCGTCCCGACCTCGCAAAACTGCGCGACTTGCGCCAAAGCATGCTACCCCACCGAAAAAGTCATGGTCTCCGACCTCTGGGTCCACAAGGCCGGCTGTCTCAAGGTGAGCTCCAGCACCTCCTCCCCATCTTCAGCTTCACACCCTTGACGTGCCCCCACCGCCCGATGTCCTCCCATCCTGTAGCTGACGCAAAGTGCTCCGTGTGCTCTACCACCCTATCCCTCTCGTACGGACCCTCTCCGTCCGTCCGTTTTCTTCTTCTCCAGCTAAAGTTGTAGATCGGTATAAGTCGCTGCGTCGCCGGTACCGCCGGGGGAGAAGCAGCTGTTCTGCGCAAAAGACGTGCCAAAGGTCGTCCATGCGAATATCGTCGACAGTCTCGCGCTTCGAGCAGCCATGAGTGCGTCGCCCCGCTTCCTCCTCGCCCTCCGAATACTGTCCCACTCGCCTCTGATCTTCCATTGATCTCTTCTGCTCCTTCTGACAGATTGTCGCTTCCAGCTGATATACGAGATGCGCCAAAGGTCGGCACGTCCAGTCAAGGTTTGTTTGAGAAAGCCAAGAGCGGTGCCATGAGGTCCATCCGGTTCAAGGGGTTGACATTGCGTTCTCGAGCCATCAAGGCGGGTCTAGGTAAGTCGAACGATATTCGCACGAAGGACGAAGTGGATGTGGAGAGTGGAGCGAGAAAGGGCGCAAGGCAAAGAAAAGGGACAGTGCTGATAGGTAGAAGCGCCAAAGTTGGATCTGAAGGGGTTGATGCGCAAGACGGTGGTGGGACAAGCACCGGGCTCTCCACTCGACTCGTGGGATCTCATCCATGCTATGAGTCAGTTCTCCCGGTATTCACTTTAAAAAGGGTGCCGAAAAAGCTGACGTATAGATGTGCAAAGCAATGTGTCTTCGCCCCTTCGTGATCACCCCGACACACACGCCCAACAAACAGGCCCATCCCTCTTCCCGGACCTCACAGACGACGACCAGCTGGCCCGAGCAGGCAAAGACGAAGATCCCCTGACTGTAGAGCCTGACCTGTCAGCGCATCCTTTACCAGCCAAAAGCTTCATGGCTAACTACTCACAGGGTCAAAAACCTGATCAAGGTATTCCAGCTCGACTCGGTCTCTTCCGTCAAGCTAGACCTTCCCGACGAGACCGTCACCTCCCTCGACGACGTCTTCTCGACAGCCATGACCTCGTCCAAGACTTTTGGGACATTGACAAAGAGCGGTATGAGGGAGATTGGAACATTGACGACGATCCAGACGCTCGGTTCTGGGCGATTCGACTCGGCAACGAGTACTCGTACGCTGCACCCGCCTCATACACGCCAGACTGCTCGAGCGGCCTTGTTGGAAATCTTCGCTGTGGACCAGAATCCTACTGCACCACCGCCGACGCCCGCGAAGATGGACATGGTGGACAAGGTCGAACAGGAGAAGCCGGTGTCGAGTGATGGGCCGAATGAAGGGCCGACTCGGGAAGAAGGGAGGAAAGCGATGGCACTTCTGCATGCGTTGTTACCTATGGCGGCGCATCTCATACCCCTCCCGATGGGCGATGACGATGGGCTGGAAGCAGTGTCGTTGGACGGTACAGAGCATGTTGACAAAGGCAGAGTCGAGGTGACAGGGCGAAGGATAGACGACGAGATGCAAAAGGCGACCGAGGAACTTGTCAAGAGCTTGGAGGATGGGGACCTCGAGATTGTCGTGAGTCACACCGGTCGAATCTGTAGTATAGGGTCGAGCTGATCAATGCTAGATGCTGTTCGAGGAGCTGCCCGAAGTCGGGGACTATACAGAGCTGGCGTAGAGGTCGAGCCCCGAGTCGTAGTGGGACAAGAGTGACAGGACAGTAAATCATGATTTTAGTGAATCATGATTATCCTGCATGGATATACCTCGAAATTTCTTTCTTAGATCGGCCAGCTGGTCCAGTTGACCATCCTGGAGCAGTCGAGGGTAGCATGATGGTCTACACGATTCGAAAGAGGATAGCAGGATGAGTCTATATCGCCATGGACATGAGAGGGGTGCGTCGGTTTGGCCGTGAGCGGACACTTCCGCCTGTGGATGCGCTCCTTTTGCGATCCAATGATAATGATAATGGGTGGGTGGCGAATAACCGTCACTGACGGCCAAAGCCCCTCACCAGCAGCGGCAACCAGCAGGTCGGGTAAGTTATATAAACCTAGTCCACCTCGACAACCAAAGTCTTCTCCCATCTCTATCTTTTCCTGCTCTCAATACCTCAACAACAACAACAACAACAACAAGAGCAACTCGTCCACTACAACTATAACTATGTCTGAGTAAGCTGTCGCCTCCACGAATGCTACAAAGCTGACAGGTAGCGCCGCTACTCTTCCTACCCCTGCCTCTTCGGCTTCTTGCTCGTGCAGCACGGGCAGCAGTAAGGGTGACTCTCAGACCTGCGGGTGAGTGTCTCGTCCTCGTCAGTCAAGACGCACGCTGACCTCGCTCTTCTATTGACATCCATCTCGACGTTTATCGCTCTTTTTCCCTGTATCACCCCTATCTCACTATCTCAACAATCTCTCGATATCACCAAACCCCTTCCTTTGTGACCGCTTCGAACATTCCAGATGTCAAGTGGAGAACCAGTGCAAGTGCTCTCCTGGGACTTGCAAGTGCACCAACTGTCCCGAGCACTCGCAGAAGAAGGAAGGCGAGGCATGCAAGTGAGTCGACATTTCATCTTCCTTCTTTTAACCCTTGCAACCATACCATCAGGATATTTGGGCTGCCAGGTAACATCCTCGTCCTCTTCATACGTTCATGCTTTCGGAATCGCTACCTGCGCCGTGAGCTGTGCTGACGATATAGCTGTGAGGGTGGATGCAAGTGTGCTCCCGGAGCCTGCTCGTGCGACTCGTGCCCCAAGTCGACCAAGAACAAGAGCGGATGCAAGTGAGTCGACAATCCGTGCGAGCCATCGAATTCAGCTAACGAAACAGCTGCGAGGGAGGATGCTCTTGCGCTGCCGGCTCTTGCACTTGCGAGTCTTGCCCCAAGAAGAACTAGGCATATCGCTTGGTTCTCCGTCCCATTTGTCCAGCAGTACAGCGTCCAAGCACCAGTGGTAACAGTATTAGTAGTCTAGCGAGTATGCAGTCACGATATATAGTACTCCGCTCTTCTGCAGCATTCTGCAGCACCTTCTTCAACACCATATGAGAGGCTTCACCAGCTTGCATGATACTATCACATGTCTACCATGGTGGCGTTCTCGACAGCTCAGCCGGGCCTCGATATCTGCTTCCTTGCCCTGCTTGAAACGGCTTGCACCCGATCAAGCGGGCAAGTCAGGCGCCGGATGGTCATTGAAGACGCATACCCAGGCGCTTTTCCTCGAGTGGTTGACATCATCGCTGTGAATGCAAGGATAATACAGGTTTACCGCCAGAAAGAGCGGGGTCTCAGCACAATCTGCAATGTGAGCGAGCACAGGCGAGGTACAGTGAACCAAACGTGGCCTGTGCCGATGATTGAGAAGTTGTGCATGTTGCGAGAAATGATACAGTATGGTGGCCCTACATTAGACTGTGCGTAAGCTTTGGACCAGAATAGGCGAGAGAAGACATACCTCGTCTTCTTCCTTCCTACCCCTCTCCAACCGTCCAGATCTTTCTTCATCTTAAGCCAAGGGGGTGATCAAGCTATGCTGTCAGTTGCTGAACCATACGACTCGCGGCGAACGGGACAGCTTACGAGATGAGAGAAGGTTGAGGAGAAGAGTTCTTGTATCCGACGTAGATGACAAACGGGATCCAGCCAACCGTCACCACAGTCTACTCGTCAGCTGTAAAACTTGCATAGACTCCCCGAGTCCCCCATGTCGACGCATGAAGCGATGACCGTGCTGGAGCACATTGAGCGGACGGAAATAGTCGAATCGGAGAAGGAAGGAGGGACAGGCCATGCCGACTAACCTTGGCAACTCTGCAAAAATCAGCTCAAGTCTTATACATATCGTCCGTCGCCCAGACTCACCCAACAGCAGCGTTGAACCTGTCCTTGGTCTCGTCTGAGAAAGCCATTGTTATTGATGTCGAGTTCGAGGTTAGAAAGATCGAGTCCGTCATCTTCATTCATCCAAAGTTGAAAACGCAAGTCGAGGGCGGAACCAAATTTACTTATACTCGTAGGGTAGAGCACGGTCAAGCAGCGTCGACACTCCTCGTCCAGGTGGTGTAGGCATTACGCACATCATGATTGACATTACAAGATCGTATAGACTTCTGACTACTGTTACCTTCTCGTATACTGCTCTCCGCCGCTCAAAAAGCCAATTTTCCAAATCTCCTCAAGACGTTTGACCCACTCCCATACCCTCCTCCCGACCCAGCAGGCTCCAACATCCTACTCCTCTCGAACAGACCCTAATCATCAGCTCATCCCGATACCTACGGAGATGGTCAAGGCTTCTTTGAACTAACATCTTCGTCTTCGATGACCGGCACATCGTTCAAGATGGTCAAGAACGACGCAGACGCCTGCCCCGCGACGTTAGGTCCCCTCGCT
Organism: Cryptococcus sp. GC_Crypt_1; assembly: GCA_026538415.1. Classification (NCBI taxonomy): domain Eukaryota; kingdom Fungi; phylum Basidiomycota; class Tremellomycetes; order Tremellales; family Cryptococcaceae; genus Cryptococcus; species Cryptococcus sp. GC_Crypt_1. The sequence goes on from JALPCD010000020.1 coordinate 32,225, forward strand.
TGACATTCCGGTATGATCGACAAGATCGACCCGAATTGAGCAAACTTGTCCCATTGCACCATCCCTTCCGGTCGGATATCCTCAGGTCGAATCGACTGCAGCCTATTCACCAGAGCGAGCAGAGTCGTCCTACTTGTCAGCTTGATGAGGCGAGATTCTATTGGCTAGCTCACAAGAGCGGTATAGCAGGTCGACCCTGGGATATATCGGCAGCGATAGCTCGACGATAGTGCACATAGCCCCCTCGAGCGTCCATGAGCTTGTCGTGGCTCTGAAAATTCTTGGAGACATCGGGGCTCGGCTGGATGAGCGCATGCGTCTGAGACAGGCGATGGATCGAGGTCTCCTTCATGCCCGACAACATGGCGTACAGCGAATCATAGTTGTTGAGCCGGCGCAAGTGATGGACGATCAGCATAAAGCGTTCATACACCCTCGCTCGATGTTTGGGTTTCGAGTCGGCCATGATGATGGTCGATACCCTGCACATCAGTCAAACCCCTTTTCAGATGTGTTCACCTCGCTACTTACCATCTCGAAAGGTGATTGAAGAATTTGATAGCCTTGCCAATCGGCCCATCTCGCTCTTTCCCCATATCATGCCTGAAGACGTCTCTCGGCTAGGTCGTCAGCTCCGCGTCCCTCCTATACATCAAAAGACTCACCCGCATGTTGGCAAACAGCTGCCATTGCACCCTCGTCAACTCCATTGCAAATGACTTTGGGTCCACCGTCAAGACGTAGTGAAAAGCTCCAGACCACTTGTTGGACCCATCATCTAGCGATCGAGTCATTCTCGAATCTTCACTCCCATTTCCACTACTCGTGCTGACCAGTCTCGGATTCGATCCGTTCCGCAGCGCCATTGCATCATCCATGGCGATGCTCGTTGTCGAGACTGTGCGTAGAGAAGGCGCCATTTCTTTACTTGGCGGTGTGTCGGTATCCGACTGAAGTATTGACGAGTCGTAGTCGTACAAGATCTCGCCGTCGATTAAGAGCTCCGTATGCGCTGTCGAGGGAACGGAAGAGACTGTCGGGGCGCTCGTCGATGACTTCAAGGACCACGATGCGTCGAGGTCGACCACCTCGTTCAGATGCGGTTCGACATCGGCGAGGTCCGCAGTCAGGTGGGCCATGAAGAGGTGCTTGAGCAAGAGGGCGATGATCTGTCGGAACGTGCTTTGGGTGATCAAATCGTGCAGATCTCCGGGATAGCGGGTTGTCCAGTCGATGAGAGCTCCAGTAAGCCTGATGGTCAGCTACGATCCGACGACCAGGGCTTACTTCTGCAATGCCCAATGCTTGACATCCCTCGATACACCGTATGTCTCTATCTCCTTGAGCCGCTCCAGAAATTGCCCCATCAGGTCTCGAGGTGAACAAAAGCGGCGGTAGCAGAGAAAGAAGCTCCTAACAAACGCTTCATCTGCATGATCAGTTCAACTCACAAATGAAGAAGGATCTGCAACATACCCTCCGTTGAGACTATCTTGCTGAAGAGCTGGTTATACAAAGTCTCCAGTGCAACATATGCCGGTGCATCACTTGGATCAGCCTGACCTCATGCAGTATAGGTAGGACGTACCTGGGTCTGGATTGACCTCGCTGCTCCACCGGCGGTCCCTCTATAGGTCCACTACGTTCCACCTCGACGGCATGATTCTTTTCCGAGAACGGTCCCTGCAAGATCCAATGCAGACTTCCAGCACTGCTCCGCTTCTCCGAGACCACGCTTCCCCTTCTCGACCCTTCCGCCAGGGGTGTCTCCGCTCCAGCATGCCACATGATTTTGTCGTCCTTGACCGAGCCTTCGCTGTCGGCCGAAAGAGCCGTGGGAGCTGGCGTAGGAGTAGCTGCTCTCGACGCCTTGCGTCGTTGCCGTACTGAGTTATAAGCTACACTGCAAGGGAAAATGGAAGGCGGAGACGTACGGTAGCGTTGCTCTAGGCGAGAGAGGAGGTACCTCACTCCATTCCTCATCTTGCTACGACCATCCGAGACAGTGTCGGTCACTTCGATCAGACCGATGTTGTAAGGCTCTCCTATCGAGTTTGCATAGGCGGGATCGACCAGGCGTTCCGCATTTGGATCAGAGAAGCAAGCAAAGATGACAATAGGGACGTTGAGCGCTGCTAGTCGAGCTATACATCAGCTGTGATCCCTCTAGGTATCAAGGTATGGAATGATACATACGAAGGCGCTTGATCATTTCGGTGAAGGTGTCCGGTTGAGTCGAATCGTAGCATAGTAATATCCCGTTGATAGTAGACCAAAAATCAGAAGTCGACACGATGTCGTCTACAGAGCCTGCGGCCTCGAGGTCGAGCTCAATTAAGCGACATGAAGACGTTATCGTTGCTTTCGTCCCCAGAGCAACTGTTGATTGATATTCGTGGGCTGTGCTGTTAGCTCTTGCTAACGATCGACGATGCTGCTCACCCATCGATCCGGAGGGTAACATCGTTTCTATCGGCCTTGTCACGCCATATGGCTTGAACGCTCGATTGATCAAAGTAGTCCTTCCAGTCTTAGGGGCTCCTACTATCGCTATGCTAAAGTCGACCGTTGTCTCTGGCTTCAGGACGTCAGCTTATCGTCATCGTTGAAGAGAAGGGGCGAGCGTACCGGGAGTACAGAACCGGGTATTGGTGTCGAGCGATCCCTCGCATTCTCCTCCGCTTCTCCGAGCCTAGACAAAGTTGACCTCCTCGACTTGGTCTCCCTGCTCGGTCCGGCCGTAGGTTGACTGCTAGGAAACAGCGGGCTATTAGGCGACGTGGTTGATGTCGTACGAGACAAGAGCGAGCCCGACTCGCTCGACTCTGACATTGTGCTTCGTAGTTTCCTCATCGCTTCCTGATCCTGCAAGCTAAGCTTCGCTCTCGCAGCCTTGAGCAAGGGATCGTTCACTGCTGTTGATATTGAAAATTCCTTTGGCGGAGGAAGGGGCGGAGGAGAAGCCGATGAGAATGGAGCAGGGTGTCGAGCATCTTCGTACGACATGACTCGACGAACCGATGATGATGAAGATGCCGAGGTCGGGGAGAGGTGGTCGGGTTCGAGAGGGAGTCGTGGGACTTTAGCTCGGAATCGAAGAGAGAGCGAGTGGGAGCGAGACCGAGGGGAGCTCGAGCGGGTAGATAAAGGTCCAGCAGTAGGTACAGAGGGGTCGGAGCTGGTCATTGGTCGAAAATAGGCAAAGTCGAGCTGTCGAGCTTTGATTTTATAGGTAGGTCGAAGAGCTGAAAGTCAGTCAAGGACTCTTCGTCATGTTCGAGCTCAAACAGAACGGATCGTCGATCTTCGAAGGAGGTGTAGAGAAGAAGGATGGACGTCGTAGATGCCTGTGATGCCTCGACAGGTGGAATCTCGAGGTGAAGGGATGGAAAGAAGAAGAAGAAGAGGCACAGGTAGAACCCTCGCTTTGACAACAGACCCGACCCCTTTCCTCCTGCTGCTTTGATCCTCCGGGTCCTGATCAAAGGGGGAGCCAAAGAGATGCGCAAGGAAGGTAGACGTACTCCTAGACGAGGCAACGAGCAAAGCACAAAGAGAAAAGAGTTCCGAATGCGAGGCGTGAAAAGATCAAGGCATGTTCTGGTCGTGCTGGTCGTGCGGGTGCTCGCATTCCGTCGTAGAGGTGGACCGAGCGTTGATGGACAAAGGGTAGTCCAGTGAAGAGGTGGTGAAGTCGGTTTATATGCGTAGATGAATACCACCAGGGTATGCGGGATGCCTAGGCATCGTCAGGCGCAGGTCTAGGTGGAGAAGAGGAAGTGTGGTGTTGAAAGGGAGGAAAGGGTCGATTGCAGGATCAACCGGTGTGGAGGAGGGATGAGTAGATTCTTTTCTTCTGGTCCTCTTTAGATTAGACCCTAGTCTTCCCGCTGAAATCTGGTCGCATGCATGAAGCGGAAGTGCAGCTTGATGTACCAAAGAAGAGTGGACAGCTGTAGAAGATGGTGCAATGTACAACGGGCAGTCACCTTACACGGAGGCTAGACCCGATTTGTTGTCATCCTCTTGGTGCTGCCGGACTCGATCGTCCTCCCGTTCTTTCACTTCGGCAAGATGTAGGCCTGCAACTATAAAGGTCAGGTCATGCATTCGACAAGACTGGCATCTCCCCTGTCATCCATATGCATAGGCAAAAGCTAACGTGCACTGAGAAAGAAGCGGGGTACCGTGCGAATGTAACATGACCAGACGCTTGAACTTTCGCAGCTGATCTCGACAAACATCTTGCCCTCTCTACCTGCCTCTTTTCCACCGACCTCCCTGTCCCATATCGGCAGCACGATAATGCGACCCGGTCCATCTCCTTTTGCTCTCTTGCGATCTGCTCGACATGCTCAAGCCGCACTACAGCATACCGCTCGAGCAAGCGCTCGACGAACCATCACAACCCCTCCGGAAATCCCTGCCCCTCCTCCTCTATCTCAGCGGCTCAAAGCGTACATCCCCTTCTTCTTCTGGTGGTCCGTCATAACTTCTCTCGCTGTACATCGTCTGCGACTGCGACAAGCATATGACGAGGATCTGGCGATCTCTCGTGCGCAGATCTCTGTGTTGGAATCGCTAGTTTCTAGAGTTCGAGCAGACACCCAGTTGGCCAATGACGAGGTGCGGAAAGAGATGGAGATGGTGGGTCTGAGGGAGAGGACTAGCTTGACCGAGAGCGATGAAGAGCGCCTGTTACGAGCGAGGGATGTGACTTGGGGAGAAGCGTTGTTTGGCAGGAAAAAAAGGATCGTCTCGAAGGAACAGGGAGAAAAGGAAGCCGTGGAAGAATGGTCTAATAGTGAGTGTGCTCCTACCAGCGAGGTGGTGTGCGCTGATGGTGACAGTCATACGAGAAGCTACAGAGGATAAGAAGGAAGTTGTCACTTCGCCAGTGTCGATATCGAGCTCGACGGCGGCGGAGCGGATAGGAGCAGCACGACGAGCACCATCACATACCGTCTATCTGTAAATCGATTCTACATTCCACATCCAGCTGCGCCATGCAACGTACGAGTATCTCGATCTCAGATCCGCCTACTCCGTCTCCTCTCCCAGCTTCCTGCTCGACATGAGAGCTGCTCGTCGATTCCAGCGATGTCATTCAGCTTCACGTCGATTTTCGAATACCCAGTTTTGGGAATCAGGCGATCACTCCCATCAGACCCATGCGCTCACCAACACCTTGAAACGGCATCAACAGTGTCCAAGTGATAGTTCTGGAACGCTCACCGCAGCAACGCCATCCTTTCCACCCTCCTGTGAAAAGTCTCGTAGTTATTCAAGTCCTCCCTTTTCCCCCCGCTTTCCCGGCGACGACAACGAAGAGAGGTGGAGGCGTACGCTCAGAGGTAAGTTAGCTGTCGAGCAGAGAGGGTGGTGGTGTCGATCAGACTGGGCCGGGACTGGGCTCCACACGACGTCGCATCAGACCGGATGATCTACGACAGTTTGAGGGGGTCGAGTGATGGTTCCTCCCCGAGGCAAAACAGCGATGTGCCGACTGCGAAGTTGCGGCAAAGGGAGGAGAACAGAGCAGAACCATATGACATTCTGGGGTACAGACGGAGATATACTTCCCGACGAAAGGTGTAGTCGATTCCGACGTACTAGACCAACCGATTCCGCCATCAATCGATCGATCACTCGGAAGGGGATTTTCGAATTTTCGTGGGCAAAGGAAGGATCCTTTCCAGGGTGGTAGTCAGGAAAGGCGGAGGGGAAGGGGGGTGTTTGAATGTCTGCCTAGCTTGCGATGATGGTAGAGATTAATCGCCCGGGAGTGTCGCAGAGGGAAGCGAGACGGTGGTCATGACGAGGACAAGGAGGACGGCGAGAGTCGGTGGTGGGGCGAGGAGACGATGAAGGGGAGTATCGCAGGGCGCAGGCTTATCTTCAACGCAGGGAGTCTGTTATATAGGGAAAAGGGGCGACTTGACAACCAACCCATATCCCACATCTCTCCAACACGGACATCCCTCGCGATTTGTCAACGACAACGACATCTGCACTATCTTGGGTCAGCATACACGGCACCGACTCCCCCTGGAAAAAAGAACACGAGCGAATCTCACCACGTGTATCGACGACACTCTCGACGTCCTTCGAAAGGACGATCCGACAACCCCACTCGATCTTTCACTCCTAACCCCCCACCTCTCCGGCTCTCCACCTCACCCCGCGCCAGAGGTTGTAACATCACCGATTGTACCAGCCTCTTTTCCTGTCACGTAAGTCGCTTGCATCGCCGTATCCTGTCTATATGACGAAAGCATTGCGAAGAGGACT
>JALPCD010000200.1:0-19217 GCA_026538415.1 Cryptococcus sp. GC_Crypt_1
GTCGATGTTGGCAGAACCGGCAGCACAACCAATCGTCTCGCCGAGTCTCGCTCCAGCATCCGACCCAAGAATTCTCTTCGGCTGCTCGAGCGGGACAGCGGTATCGGCCGTCTTGAGTGTGAGGGTGAGAGGTTGACCGGAAGGGGAGTATATACCTGGCGGAGGCGTAGGAGAAGGAGATGGAATGGGGGGAGCGTGTGGGTCGTAATAATCTTCGTAAGAGTCGTAATGATGGTCTGGGTAGGTGGATTGTTTCCTCCTCGTCAGCGCGCTGTTCATCATCACCCCTTGCGAGAACTCACTTCTGCTCGTCAGTCGGGATTCATGCGGTGCTGCGGTGCTCGAAATGTAGGACGGACGTACACTAAAGCAGGTTCCTCCCCCTCGAAGTCGTAGAACAGGCTCGGCATGAGGAGACGACATGGCGATTGGCGGGCAGGCCGAGCGACAGACCGACGTGAAGGTCGAATAGGACTGGGAAAGAGAGAGACTCTCAGCTTATATATGGATGGAGGAAGGGAGACGTCCCGCCAGCAAGGCTGTTTGTGTGTGTGCAAAGCTTCTCGTTCGGCTGAAGGCAACGCTCCTCGAGGCAGTCAACCCAATCGTCGACTCTATTCCGGCTCGACCCGAAGCGTACCGTGTGCATTCAACAGAGTGATACACTGTGCTTTGTAGATGCAATATAGCATGCCAATATCATGTATATTGAGCAACTCGCTGCGGCGAAAGCGGTCATAAGCAATTGGATCATATGAGGGCCGAATACGCTTGATCCTCTTGTCAATCTCGACGTTATGTCATGGTACATGTCGGTACAACTGATACACCACCTTGAGCAGCTCTACTTCTTCCCACCGCTCTTCTTGATGAGCCGCTGCTTCTCCCCTTTGCTCATCTTGGTCTTCCTCTTCTCACGCTGCTCCTCTTTCACCGCCTTTTTGCGGTCCTTCACGTCAGCGATGTACGTACGCAGAGGTCGCTTGCTCACCTTTTTGGCATCACGGTCCTCGTGTCGGAAACCTCGAGGATGCGCCTCTGCCTCGCTAGATGAACCTTCATCTTCATCCGCCTCGACGACCACCTTCTCTGCGACTGCCTGAACCTCTTCCTCTTCCTCGACTGTTTCCGCAGCATCTGTTGTCTGGCTCGCCTTGGTCCCGGTCAGACCAGCATAAATCAACTGATCCCCCTTGCCCGCTGCGAACAAATCGGCGTCCCGTTCCGGGTCGTACACCTCTGCGAGAGATCGAGGGATAAACGAAGCCATAAAAACCGCATCATCGTCGAGGGTCGCATCGACAGGTCGGTCCAGCCAAGCGTAGACGACCTTGACCAAATCTGCCTCTTCTGCGTCTGCGACCAGCCCGTCCACCTGTTGGTCGATGATGAAATCCCATGTACGTCGCATCGACAATACTCGAGTATGTTGAGAAAAGAAATGCTTGATGTTGCGTATATCCATCCGTAGGAAATCCAAACTCTTGGGGTGATCCTGCTCGACCGATTGAGACACGTCGATGATGTATGGGTGTCCATCGTGGAATCTGCCCATGAGCGATAGAGACCAAATCAACCCACTCACAATACGTTGTACTCGCTCAAATCGGCATGCACCAGCTTGCAGACATGAAACATCCTCCTCATAGCGACGAGCATCTCTGCGTAGACTGTGGCAAAGTCGGATATCTCGGCGTCTCGTAGTCGAGGCGATGCCCTGTTGTCAGCTCCCAAAACCTCGACGAGCAATCGCGACTCACACTCCGTTTGTTCCCAAAAACTCCATGACCAGCACATTCTCCTTGCACTCGAACACTTTGGGTGTCCGTATGCCTCCTTGGGCAAGTCGCCTCAGATTCCGCAGCTCCTTCTCCGCCCAAACCCGAATCATCTTTCGGGGATTCTTGGAAGAAGAGTATTCCCCTCGGAAACGGTGCTCCCCTTCAATATAGACCTGCCGAGCTCGAAAGTTGAGAATGGACGTTCGGTAGATCTTGACCGCCAGCGACTCGCTCGAGTAATACACATTGGCCTCTTTACCGGTACTGATACATCGCTCGAGCTTCCGGATGATGCCTCGATTGGTCAACCCTGCGAGGACCAGCCGCGTTCGAGAATCGAGCACTTGCTCTTGCGTCGCACGATCGCTCTTATCCTTGTCGTTGGTCGCGGCGACCTTGTGCGAGGTGATGACGGTGGTTTTGGTGGGGTTGGCAGTATTGGCATTCCGAGCTGGCAAAGGGGTCCGAGAAGATGTTGCAGCCGCTTGAGTCTGGCGTGCTCGGTTGTACTGCTTGGTGAAGTCTGCCATTAGCCAACGTTCGAAGCATAAGCTACACAGATCTCAGGACTCACCTCCATTGGCGAGCTCCCAGTCTTCATAGTCGACACCATCCTCACTCGCATCCGTCTCTGTTCCGGGGTCGGATTGTGTCGCGTCGGATGATGACCATTCTGGCGGAGGTGCAGCTTCGTCTGACGTCTCTTCGATGCTGGATCCAGAAGCCACCGAGGGTATCGGCACTGCCGTTGGCGGATCTGGTGTTGGCGGCTGTGGTATATCTATATAGGCCGTACCATCTGGTCGTGAAGCCATGGTTGATGAATTGCAAGAGGAAGAGTGGAAATTCGAAGTTTACCCGGAATGTCCCCACCACGTGGTTTGGGTGGCGAACTCGCGCAATGAAAGTATGAGTAGCGAGTAGCGCACTGACGTCACGAGGTCACCAGGCCAAACAACCTACTTCTCTCCTATAAGATCCGGCTTTTCTTTCCCTTCCCGTCCACTTTCCCCCCATCTTGCTATCTGTTTATCGTTCACCTTTGCACAATGTCGCCTTTGCCAGAGTTCCTCTTCGATGTCGCTCGAAACCCCATCTTTGCCGGTGAGTAATGTGGCCCTAGACTTGAGCTGATGGTCCAGTGGGTCTTCCTGTCGGTCTCGGTGCCATAAGCGGTATCATCACCGGACAGACTTCCCGAAGCAACTGGTTCACCGTGAGTTTTCCTTAGCCTCCGGATCTTGTAATTTGTTTGTACTGACAGCAAGACCATGTCGCCTCCTCCCGGAAACCCCCCTCGAGAAGTCTTTGGTCCCGTATGTCGCTCGTCTCGCTGGGTTAGGGACGTTGCTCATTGCAGGTCTGGACCGTCCTCTATGGATTGATGGGTTACGCCTCTCACATGACTGTCAGGGCCTTTGACAGCGCTGCTACCCCTCAGACAACGTACGTGGAGATCCATAGGTCAAGCTGACGACAGCGCGCAAGCCGACCAAGCCATGACCCTGTACTACGCCCAGCTCGCTCTCAACCTGCTCTGGACGCCTCTGTTCTTTGGAGGTGAGCTCAGATCGCTTGTGAACGTAGCTGACATTTTAGCCAAGCAGAAGGAGATTGCGCTTGGTAACATCCTTGCATTGACCGGTACCGTCGCTGCCATGACTGTAAGCTTTGTGGTATACGCGATTTTCGGGCTGACAATTTCCCAGGTCAAGATGCACGGTCTCAACACGCCCTTCAGCACTACCTGGTTCTTGGCCCCGTACTGCGCTTGGCTCGGATACGGTGAGCTTGCGAATTGATCCATGGTGTATGGAAGCTGATAGCAGCCTCGTACCTCAACGCGGGTTATGTCTTCTTGAACCGAAAGTAAACCATAGTAAATCATCTTGTAGCATTCCGCATGAATAGCTAGGTGTATAAACCGCTCTATCCTTGAGTATATCTTCTCGTGCTTGTGCTTGATCCCGCAGCGAAGAGACCGTTGCCAAACCTCACGACCTGGTCGTGTGGGCTGCTGCACGTCGGTGGCGACGCGATGAAACCAACTCGTTTCGCGTTTCAATCCAACCTTTTCCCACTTCAACCGTCATGTACTCTTCCTCGACGAGCAACAGGCCGACCCTCTCGATACACACGACGAGGACGGATCGGTCCAACAGCTCACCTACAAAGTCCCCTCTACCGCTGTACTCGCTGCCTCCCGCTCTCGACACTCCAACTTCGAGCAGACCGAGAGCTCGACCAGGAGGTCTGGCCGGGCAAGAAATCCTCAACGACGCTCCAAGATGGGATCGTCGACAGTCCAACGACATGCTGCCGCTGCTGCCTCGAAGGCAGTCGAGTCCGACACGTGATGCTGGACCAGACCAAGCTGTACGTCGCAATACGGGGACCAAGCTGATTGACAGTCGCTCTCCCTTTTCGCTCAACATTGTCGAGCGTTCTACATTGGCTCGTCTCCCGCCTCGGCAGATTACATCTCCCATACCCTGTCTACCGCCTCGCCGGCCCATCGTACGATCTATACCAAACTCCAAGCGGCACTGCGATCTCTCGCCCACCTACATCACCTCAAATTACGCCTTTCCTCCTTTCACGCCCTCATCTCCTCGACCTACGCCTCGGGATCGCTCAGTCTCGCCTCGAGAAGCCATGTCAACAGCTATGGAGCGCAGATTGAGCGTAAAGCAAAGCTGAGGGTGTTCCTCTCGACGTGGAATGGGGTGGAGCCGTTCTTCAAGGGATTACACTCGGCATTGGGATTGGCCAGCAAGGGTGGGAATCGACGGGTCGTTTGGGAGATTGATGATGCTGTGTTCTTCGAGTCTGGGTAAGCCTCGTCCTGGAGCTCTGGGCTGATGAAACAGTGGCTCTGAGTTTATGCACGCAGCTGTGATTCTACTGAAAGGCGTCCTCGGCTTTGAGGATCAACCGTTGACTTCTCCACCTCAACTCAGGCGAATCCGTACTCTGCCCAAAGCCTTTTCTCGTCCCTCTCATCCTATACCTCGACAATCGAGTCGACCACCTGCTCCTCCTCCTCCCGAAATCGCAGACGAAGGAGTCGATCTTACGGAAGACGAGATCATGGCCGAGGAGGCAGAGCTCAACGCGCCTCGATTCCGATTATGGACGTTTCCAGCACATATCAGCGACCAAGAGGCGGAAGCGCTGCAATCGCTCTTTCCTCGTGGGATACGACAGACGAGGTTCCCTTATGTTCCTCCTGGTCATGGTGCCGAGTATGCGGCAGAGAGCGAGGATTGGGAGGATGTACATGGGGTGCGAGTGCCTCGACCGGCGACGGAAGCGCTCGAGGGGGTGGTGAGATTGGGAACGGGTCGAGCATGGCTAGGAATGGAGACTAGGGAGAAAGGATGGGAGGGGTCGAAATGGTTTAGATTCAAGCGGTGGTGGAGAAGGCTCTTTAGCATGTAGCGATACCACATGGACATTGCGGACGACTGGGTCCGGTAGACGAAATACGACTTTCATGACCAGCATGCATCAGTTGCGTAGACACTGCTGTGATCGTCTCCACTATCGAAGCGAGCGTAATCTTAAAAGGATCAGGTTAATCGCCATGCATAATGTCGTGATAGTCTACTCGTCCGTCTTCCTTCTCTTTCCATCGTCCTTCTCTTCCACGGCCTCTGCCTTGCGCTTGACGAAGTCTCGGAAAGCATCTTGGCCCAAGTCACCATTCCCTGCGGAGCTCGCCGATACCGCCTTGACCGGTCGAGACTTGGGCAGTACTTTCCCACCTCGTCTCGCTGCCCTTGGCACCATGACCTCTGCCTTGGCTTCTGGCTTTGGTTTCACCACCTCTCTCTCGTCCGACCTGGTGATCAACACCTTTTTCCCTCCCAACTCGAATTCCGCCAACAATAGCACACCCGCATCCTGCTCGTCAGTTTGCGCCTGCTACCAACATCGGGCTCACCTTTGCAGAGGCCAGCTCGACCAGGGCTTCCCGCTTGGCAGCGAATATCTCGACCCGCTTGACCGGCACAATTTTCTCCAGCGCCTGCTGCAACAACCCCTCCTGTGTCCCTTCTGGCAGATCATGACATCGTACTGATCTCTCTCGCTTCTCTGCCCCCTTTTGCGGCTTCTTGGCGTGGTTGGGATCGCTAATCTCGACCTTGAGCACCTTGCCTCGTCGTTTCGTCCCGCTGAGCTCGAGCGCTGCAGTCGCTTCGGCCTACAATGAGCATAGGTCCTCACTGCGGTCGACTCACCTCTGAAGCCATCTCAACAAAGGCAAACCCTTTGCCGACATTTTTGATCGGATCAAAGCCAAGCTTGATATGCAAGGTCTGCCCGTACGGCCGCATCAACTCCTCGACCTCGCCTTCTGTGCAATCCGACTTGAGTCCACCGACAAAGAGCGTCTTCTTTCGTCCATCCGCATCGGATCGCTTTGTCTTTGCACTCGGGTCGGATATGGCGACAGACAGCGGGAATTCGCCCATCTTCATCCCGTTGAGCACCAACGCTTCCTGTGCTGCAGCCTGCCAAATTAGCGATAGTAGCGCGGGAGATCACCCACGGGAGAGGTCATGACGATATAGCAGAACCGCCTCGAGTCGGCAAACTTTCGACTGGGCCATCTTGTCTCGAGCACCGTGCCATACTGCTGTCAGCGGTGAGCAATACGCTTTACTCACCTGGCCAAACATCTCTCGGATCGCTGCATCGTCGGTGTCTCGAGCGAAGTTGGTGACGAACAAAGTAGACCTCCACAACATAGTCACCTGCATCGTCTGCCCTCCATGCTTCTTGCCGTCTCGACTGAGAGCTGACAGGACATGGTTGGCGGAACGGAACTCGACCATGGCAGCATTGTCGAGGACCGAAACTTCTCGTATAGGACCGTACTGCTGTCAGCATGGCAGACAAGCTCGACTCACCTCTGAGAAGACCGCTTCGTAGACCGCCTCGTCTCCTGATAGACCTGTGACCAAGATCGTCGAGTGTTCTCGATCCCTATCGTGAGCTCGTATGGTTGAGCCCTACTTACCTTTTGAGCGGTTCTGACTTTGCGTCTTCTGACTTCGGCGGCTCCTGAACAGCTGCAACCTCCTCCACGGGCGCCGGAGCAGCAACGACGACAATTTGCTCTACCGCTGCAGGAGCTGCTGCAGCTCTCCTCTTGGCCACCTTTTGCTGCTCGCTCCTTATTTTCTTTTCCGCTTCTTGCAAGGTCTCCTCGTCCCCGTGTACCGTCTCGAACATGATGAACGCTTCGTAAACCGCTTCAGGCCAATCCAGATCCGATCGTCCGATCGCAGCGAGGTAGACGTTTCGAGCCGCGTCGATCTCTCCTCGACGTCTGCCGTCAGCGCGAACTGCGGTCGACACTCACGTCTCGACACCGGCATGTAGGCAGGTCATCTGGTATGACATCGATCTCGCCTTGCATGGTCGCTTGATGAGCCCAAGTGCAGTCTCAAGGCGTGCTGGCTGGCTTTCCGCCTATTGTCAGCTTGACATACTTCAGCTCGACTTACCCATTCCAATAGGAACTTTTCGAGACGACAAGTCGATTCGCCTTTCTTGTCCACTGCACATCAGCTCCGTCATCCCGTACAATTCACCTTCTGTGACACAAGTCATCCCTCTTCCCACGATTGTGATCACCTCTTCCAGCTGTCCCGCTCGATTCGCCGCTGCCGCCGCCGCCACATGCACGTCTGCAATATCCAAAGGTACCCGCAACTCCCCCAGACTCATCGCCAGCTCCACATTCAGATCTGGACACCTTGCCCACACTGCCCCACTTCCAGGACAAGCTCGTACCGCTCTCCGCCTAACCCCCACATCTCCTGACCATGCAGCATATCTCTCCCATAGTCCCACCTCGAAGTACTTGTACGCCGAATCCGCCTGAGCAGCTTGAGCAGCAGTCGCAATCGCTCGTTCGTATATCCCCTGTGCAAGCTCTCGATCTGGACTTTTCGCCCTAGGTTCCGTCTCCCAGCCGATGTACGTATCATAGTCGAGTGCCGCTTCCAGATCCTCTCTTGTCTTTTGATACCTCTTCTCTCCGGACCATTTGAACTTGGCATCCCTCGCAGCTTCCGTGAGCTGAACCATCCGTTGTTCGTACTCGTCGGGACAGTTGGCCGAGCAGAATGTCGAATACATGGAGGATGTCGTATCCATCTCGGCGTGCGGTACAGCGACTCGTTCGAGAAAAGTCTGGTGCACCTGGTCGAAGTTGTTGGGTAGGCTCATCTCCCACTCGAGCCAAGGCTGCCATAGTAGATGACTCGATGTGAGAAAGGTCTTTCCTCGAGCAGTGACGGTTCGTAGCAGTTCTCGTATGGCGTCTCGATCGAGTAGGTCTGCAGCGCTAATGATAAATTCGGCATGTCGAAGGAGCACAGCGAGAGCTGAAATTAGCTCGTAGTGCCGCGTAGAGAACTCACAGATGTAGTCCTGCTCTGCTTGATCAAATCTTTCCAAAACCTCTGCCAGATGTTCCAACGAGAGCTCTTGAGACGGAATGAGCTGGTCAAAGTATTCCAGCCATTGTCCTGTTCATCAGCGCATGATCCGCAATGTAAACCTACGCTCATGGAGCATGACCAGGGCGGACAGTCGCACAGTCGCGTCGAGCACCTCGGAGACCATCCCAAGCGAGTTCATGAGAGCGATTTGAGCGTTGATGAGCTGAACATTGTTCGGGCTGGTCTCGAGCGCTTCGAGCAGGGTTTGTAACTGGACGAGCAGCTCATCCTCACTCGTAACGGCTTGAGCAGAGTCCGACATGCCGATGGTGCGAGCGCGTAGTCGGAAGAGGGATAGAGAGGGACTCGAAGGAAGACTGAAGTTGCAAGTCGACTTACTGCAGGATCCCAGCTAGCTAGCTGCCTTTGGGTGGAGGCGAAGACGAGTGATTAGGCTTGCGGAGTAACACTCGTTGATTTCTGCCAACTAGGCAGTGCAAAGGATCCACCGGGTCCACCGGATCCACCCGCTCCAAAAATAAGAGACAATCCATTCAGGCACGAGTTCTAGGCTCCACCCGCAACCCGCAACTGCTAGTTACCACGCGAAGCGGGTAAACGAAGAAGAAGAAGAAAAATGACGTCTGAGAGAGGATGATCAGCGGAGAACATCATTGAACATTGAAAAGGGAGGAATGGAAATCATTGAGCACCAACGACTCCTCTCATACACCGGCAAGAACCATCTATCTATCGGCAACGTCACAGCACACAGCACACAAACTATCATTCAACACCCACCACACCTCGACAGCTCGACACTCCTCCTACCTCTATAGTCTTACCCCCCTCACCCCCTTGGCGACGATCACACTCGACGAAACAATTCAACAACACACCCTTCTCGGGAAAGGCTCCTCTGCTTAAGGTCACCCGTTCCTGTCGCTCTGCACATTGCATTTTGCATGGTCGGTGTGTTGTTGCTCTGGCTTTTTCCAACTTGATCCCCTTTGTCCGCCATCCACCACACCATGTCTCAACGACCACCGATCAACCAGCAGCATTGCTCGACGTACTCGACTCCCACCAACGCCTCGACGGCCTTCCAAGATGACCTCCTCACGCCCATGCAACAACTCTCGGTTCAAGAACCAGATCAATCATACCTCTTTCAACCCTTCATCCCCTACTCGACACCTTTTCAACCCCCTTACTACCCCAATGCGTACGCATACTCGCCATCGTTAGGAACCCCTTCGCAGCCGCAGACAATCTGGGGGAGTCCACCTATGAGCCCGGCGATGGGTATGGATGGGAGGAGGGAGAGTCAAGGGATGTACAATACTTGGAACGGACCTCCTGGACCACCTCAGCAGCCGAGGTATCATCCTCAGCAGTATACTCGACCTCCATTTCGTCCGCCTTACTCTCAGCAATACCACCCTCCACCGGCGCAAAAGGTCGAGAGGAAAAAATACCACCCTCAAGCTCCCGCCAACCAAAGCGATTGGGTCATGTGGGTCGGCAATGTGTAAGTTGGATAGATAATTTGGCGTGGCATCAGGCTGACGTACAGACCTGCCAATACGACACACGAGGAGCTCTGGAAGTTCTTCAACTCGAACCTCGGCGGACCATATCGTGGACCTTCATCCATCTTCCTCATTTCTCGATCCTCTTGCGCATTTGTCAACCTCACCTCGGAGAACGATCTACAACAAGCTGTGGCTCACTTTAACGGACGTTCGCTTCGACCTTGGGATGCTCGATGTCCTCGGCTCGTGTGCAGGATAAGGAGGAAAGACGATGATTTGCGATCAGGCGTAGGAGCACAGAGAGGGACGGGGATGCACCGACAATGGGTAGAACAGCAACAACAACAGCAACAACAGCAACAACAAGCGCAACAACAAGAACAACCGCAGACCTTGCCTGTCGTGGCAGAGGCATCGGACAAGGACGACGAGGAGAAGAGGCACAAGAGTACAGCGAGCTATGCGAGTACAAACTCTAGCTTTTTGACTCGACATTTCCCCATGCGAGTGTTCATCCTCAAGTCGACCACACTGGTGAGTCGGATACTACAAGCACGGCCTCGCTGACAATCAGTCTGAGCTGGAAGATTCCGTTCAGAGCGGCATATGGACCACCCAGAAGCACAATGAACCAGTACTGGGTGAGTCGTCCCGCCTAGACGTTTTGCTGATGGCCAGATCAAGCGTTCCGAAACTCTCAAGACGTCTACCTCATCTTTGGCGCCAATCGATCAGGCGAATTCTTCGGCTACGCCAAGATGATCGAGCATATCGACAAGGTAAAGGCGCAAAAGTACTCTTCGTCTGGCTCAAAGGGCAGCTCGAAGGGTAGCTCAAAGTTTGGCAAGATTGTCGAAGAGCCAGAGCGAGCTCGAGGTGGTTCAGAGCCTATCCGACCATCCTTTTTCCTCTCCCCCTCGGAATCCAAGATTGCTGCGACGTCGCCAGGAGAGATTACGCCTGGAGACGAATACAAATTTACCCCGGAGCCTCGATCCAACACCGCCCCGACAAGGCTGAAGCACCCGGACAACCTCAATAACAGAGCTCAAACGCTTGATCCGAAGAATGTCCAACCGAATTACTTCCCGCCTGTGCCCATTCCAGCTCAATCGGCAGAAACCGAGGCGGATCATCAACAGGCGCTAGGAGGATCATCTCGTGCGCCAGACAAGGATCATGGAGTATTGAGAAAGGATACAGCCTTGACGCCCGGGGAGAAGATCGAGAGGGAGGAGCAAGTGCAGCATGTTGAAGGAGGAGGATCAGACGTGGGGACGCCGTTCAAGATCCAGTGGCTCAAGGTTGGGAGGGTGCCGTTCAATCAAACGAGACACTTGCGCAACCCTTGGAACGCAGACAGAGAGGTCAAGGTGTCGCGGGACGGTACAGAGGTCGAGCCGAGTAAGTGCATGCTTGCTGTACGGGTAGTGAATGGGACCGTTTGCTGACGGATAGATGTCGGATCGCAGCTCATGGGGCTGTGGGACAATGTGGATTTTGTAGAAACATCGTAAAATAGTCGACATCAAATAATCATCTAGCCGTCTTGCACATAGTAATCATCATACATGCATATCTTTCATACACGCCTTTCCATCAACTCATGTCTGATGATCTGGTTACTTTATCCACTCGACACCTCCTAGAGCACCTTCAACCTCGACTCGGACCATGTGGATCGACCGCTACGCGCCTGTTCGAGCAAGCATGCGAAGATTTACGGCTGGGCGATGCTCGACGCAATATTCCGAGCACCCTTATTTCACTCGCCCATGATCACATCAACGCTGTCGATTATCATGTCGTCCAACCACACTGGCTAGCGCTATACACCGATGCGTCGATCCTCCTCGCTTCTATGGCTTTCTTCGATGGACTCGACATACTCCCAGCGATCAAGCAGCTCGACATGGCCATCATCATCGCAGGAGGAATCGGTCGAGAGGATCTGATCGAGCAGCTCATCCATACTCTTCAAGAACGCCTTGAACGACCTACCCCTACCTCTCTGGCCGCCAATTCAGTACCGGAGATCTCACCGCCTACTCTACGCCAATACATGGAGCGAAGCAATACGCCCTTCATTGTTCGAGGACATTGCATAGATTGGCCAGCGGTGGACAAGTGGAAGTTGGGGACTTATCTGTTGGACCAAGTAGGACCAGGCAGGGTGGTGCCCGTAGAGGTGGGACAAGCGTACACCGACGATAATTGGGGACAGCGGATCATCTCGTTTCGCACGCTACTCGCTCGAGTCGGCTTCGACGTGGAACCCGACGACGCAGACGATGAAACCCTTCCCAATCACCCCCTGTACCTCGCTCAACACTCGCTGTTCAAGCAATTTCCCTCACTCCAGCAGGATATCATGTACCCTGACTATGTCTGGTCCGTACCGACGTGCAACGATGCGTCGTACGAACCGCTCTCCGACCCCCAGATCAACGTTTGGATCGGCAACAGCGCGAATCACCCCATCAGTCCAGCACACACCGATCCTCATTTCAATTGCTACACCCAAGTACTCGGCAGCAAACGTGTATGGCTCGCTCCGCCCAGCGTCGGACAGTACATGCACACGGCATCCTTCCCCTCCAACACGTCTACGGTCCCAATTTTCCGCTCAGAGCAAATCGACGAGACGCTGTTCCCCGATTTCTTCGAGCACGTCCGACCCTTGGCGCAAGAGGCGGTGCTGCAGCCTGGAGACATGCTGGTCATGCCGCCTGGGTGGTGGCATGCTATGAAGGGACAAGGCACCGGGCCAGGCTGGAGCATATCCATGTGGTACTAGATACATAGGGAAATTATTTAGCAGGCTGGTTCCATGAAAGCACTGGACGATAAGCGCTGCCAAAGGGTGGTGTGCGAGATTAGACTCACAGCTCATGTCTCCCAGCTTCCTTGGCTTGATCAGATGGCGGATGAGACCAGCGACGGCAAGAGTGACGCAGAGGATGGCCGCGGCGATGTATGCCCATCCAAGGAAAGGTTGCTTGCCTCCAATCCACGAGACGGTCGAAATGACAATCGACTTGGTTCCCGAAAACTGCTTGACCGGGTAGTCTACCGTCAGCACAGCTTATGATGTTTACTCACTCATATTGGCAGTCACCCTGTATCGACCACTAGCCATGATATCATCGTCGTTTCTCGCCCAGAGCTTTCGGAATGTCGGCAAGGCGGCTATCCTCATCCATACTTGGAAATGCTCGTTGTCGTGCAGATTGGGTAGAGCGTCGGTGTAGCCATTGGGATACTGCGCTCGCCAATTGGGAGGAGGTACGACATCGCTGGGCGAAGAATAGTCGGGAACGGCAGCGTAGCTTTTCGCAGTTCCTCCCCAGGCTATACCCTTTTCGGTGAACGCGAACGTCTGGTTCTCTGCGCCATTTGATGGGTTTAAGAGCGTGACCGAAGAATATGTGTCTGCTTTGTCAGCACCGAGTATGAGAAGCCACTCACCATTGAACAAGCTGTTGGCGATGAGACCACAGGGGAAGACGGGCTTGCCACCTTCCGACGTGATAGGTTTGCAGTCTCCGCCATCGAGATCGTCCCTGCCGTCAGTGTCAACTCCTACGATCGACCTACGCAGTACGAGCTTTGCCTCGAAGTTGATCGGTGTCCATGCTCTGAACGTATCGTCGATGGTTCTGGTAGCTTGCCTGTCAGCTTTACCCTTTAGTCCCGGCTTACAAGTTGGTGAGCTTGTAGTAGAGGAAGACGCCCTTTCCTGTCGTCAGTAGTGTATCTCCCTCGATCGACGTACCGAGATCATACGGCACTTCAAACTCGATCTGACATTGAGCCTGTTGCCCGACCTCCCGACTCGTTTCGTTGGAAAAGCTCCACGTTGGCGCAGAGATAGACGACGCAGACATTGATGCAGAAGACGCGAGCGCGTCTGTTCATCAGCGTCACATAAAGTCCTCCACTCACAACTATAAGATCCTCCGGGGATGGCAGCAAACGTTCCATCTGTCGGGGCATTGACATCGCATTGCGTATAATCCAGCTCGATAGTGGTAACCTTGCCACTTCCCCATACAATCAATGCTCCAATAGGCGCAAATATGATACCGATGAGGAAGAGGGTGGGTAGCACGGCTTTGGGAGTGAGAATGGGTTGCCAAGCCTTGAGTCGTTGTTGCTTAAAGGCGGTATCTATGGATCAGTCATTGGTTCTTCCATCAAAGAGACTACTCACTGGCAGGTCGTTTGGACCATTTCACCTTCTCCTTCTGTGTTGGGGCGGCATCGTCACGGTCTGCCGATGGTTGCTTGTTCTTCCGATTGAAGATTGCCATGGCGAGTGGGAAGAGTGTCAAAGGAGAGAAGGAAGAATGCGACGAGGTCCAAAACATGGGCAACGAGCCCGTCTGGCAAACGCGCGTGGCCGAAGGGGAACGTTATTTGATAGGCGGTGAGGCACTTTTCAAGCATTATAGGCATGCATATACAACGCAAAGATTTATACCGTCCTACATACATACATACTCATGGGCAGGCAGCTCAGCAGTCAACGCAGAGCATTGGAGATCAAGGCTGGTCTAAGTCACCGAAGCATCGAGTTCTTCTCTTGTATCATGCAAACAGCTTTCGAGCGACATTGCGACTGTCGCTCTCCATTCCGCCTTTGCGAGTGGCAGGGGATTCTGCCTTGCGCTTCATCCCGTTCGCCATACCTCCATCGCTTAGCGGTGGCTTGCCTCCCACCTCGTCTGGCTTGATGGCTCGAGGTCGAAGCTCTGCTACAGGTTTGGGGAGTAGGCGAGGAGCAGTAGGCGGAGGTGCGAGGGTAAAGTAACGATGGTGAAGAGCCTGCTTGTCAGCTGAGCCCATGGCCGAGGGACTCACCTTCTTTGCCGATAGTCTCTTGGTGGGATCGTACCGTAGCATCTCCCGTACCAGCTCCACGCCTTGAGGTCCGAGTGACGACAGGTAGTTCCACCAATCTTGGGCAGGTGGACTGATCGGCAGAGCGACATAGTCAGGCAACAGAGTATGACCCTGCCGTCAGTAAAGATCCAAAGACAATGACATACCGGCCACTCTGCTTCGGTAGGAGCTCCCATGATGTTGAATGTCCTCTTCAACTGGTCCATGTCGGATTCTCCAGGCAAAAAGGGTGCCCTCCACACCAGCTCGATGAATATCGTCCCGACAGACCATATGTCCACCGCACTGGAATAATGCCTAGAACCCCACAACAGCTCTGGTGGACGATACCATCTAGACATTAGTTCCCCACCCTTGTGTGTTGTGCTTTACAGAGTGATGACCTGGCTGGTCATCCTGTTCCCGGGCGGTCCGAATTCCCTCGCCAGACCAAAATCCGCAATCTTCAACTCTCCATCGGCAGAGATGAGCAGATTGTTGGGCTTCAAATCCTATTCGTCAACTCCATCAAGCCTAGCAGCTCACCCTATGCAGTACTCCCAGTCGATGTATATACTCCAAGCCACGTAGTGTCATCATCATCCAGCTCTTCATGTCGCCTTGTTGGAAGATGAGCGATTTATCTTTGATGATCGCTTCCAGATCCGTGTCGAGGTACTCTAGTACCAGATTGATATTCTGCTTGACCGAAAAGACGTCGAGTAGCTAGCATAAGCGCTTGTATCACAGGTCGAGCTCACCGAGATGATGTTGGGATGGTGCAGCTCTTGCAGGAACTTGACCTCTCGCAAGGCCGTCACATCGAGACCATCCTTGAACGCTCCAACTTTGATCTTCTTGATCGCGACTGCAGGTCAGTCCGGCTCTGGTTCCCTTTTGTTACCTTTTCTCCCAGTTGACCTCTCAATGCCTGCTCGTCAGTGTGGTCCGCAAAGGGGTGGACATGCCTTTATACACATTGGCGAAAGTTCCCTCTCCTATCTTTATTGTCTTTTCCCCTGCCATCAGCTCATGCACAATGCCTCACTCACATTTCTCCGCTCTATGCAGGTTCTCCTCTGCGGCGAGATCCATGTAGCGCAGAATATAGAGGTACTCAGAAGGCAAAGGTCAAACAGCGACAAGATGGTCCGGAACGGAAGGAATACTTCCGTCCTCAACCTGAAACATCATCGTCTCGAGTGCAGCATCGATCCCAAAGTTCGCCCAGTCCGAACATACAGTATATCATCTCATCTCTCTCCTAGCTCTCCTTGACCGATGAGTCTGCTCGCTCGACTACCGATAGAGCCCCTCCGCCTCATTTCCTATCATCTGCAATCATCCGGCTATTCGACCACTACTTGCCTCGCAACCGACAAGAAGGCATACTCGCATACCCTTCTTCTACCGAAAAGCTCAGTTTCGCTCAAGAACAAGACCCCCGTTCAAACAGAGCAGCGACTTCGCCGGCGACTCTCTGACGATCTATACCAACGACAAGTAGGTCCAACAAAGTCGATTGCGCTGATGAGCAGCGCGAGAAGGATGGTCCACCATTCATATTTCTCGACGGTCCGCCCTACGCCAATGGAAACCTTCATATGGGTGAGCCCAACCCGTCTTGCACGTAGTTGACGCTCAGGACATGCGTTGAATAAAGTGTTGAAAGACTTTGTGAATCGGTACAAGGTGATGCGGGGATACAAAGTACAGTGAGTGGAGGACTACCTGACCTGGCTGAAGATAGCTTTCAACCTGGGTGGGATTGCCATGGTCTCCCGATCGAGCAAAAGGCCCTCGCCGAGATAGGGGTGCGTCGAGCCATGTGACCGCAGGTTGCTAATGGTAGAAAGCGCATACGGCCTTAAATCCTATGGAGATACGCAACGTTGCTAGGAAAAGCGCATTGGAAGCTATAGACGTGCAAAAGCAGGAGATGAGGGATTTGGGTATCATGGCGGATTGGGACAGTCAAAAGGACACTTATAGGACAATGGGTGAGCAGTGTGCCCAAGTTTTGCTGATGAGAGATCACGACTTTCAGATCAGACAGCTTAAGATATTCAAGCAGATGGTGGACGATGGTGAGTCGAAGGGTGGACGAAGGGTGGACGAAGGGTGGACGATGTGGGCTGATCGTAGGCCATATCATTCATCGACTCAAACCGACGTACTACTCCCCTGCGGCTCAAACAGCTCTGGCAGAGGCTGAACTTCGATATATGGACGATCACGAGTCGTGGTCGGTGTATGTAGGTCTCAAGGTGGAGAGCATGTCGCCAGCACTCGAGAAGGCTTGGAGTCGGCTCGGACGAGATGGGCCGTTGGAGCTGGCAATATGGACGACTACCCCTTGGACTCTGCCGAGCAATATGGTGCGTAAAGCTTCATCTTCATCAGACTGACCGCGCAGGCTGTCTCGGTTGGTGACGCCCTCGACTACGCCATCGTTCAATCGACCGACAACCGCCTATTCGTCGTCCAGGTAGATCGTCTCGAACCGATGCAAGCAATACTCGGCCCGCTCGAGACGTTGTCAACTCTAAAGGGGTCCGACCTTGTGGGAGCACGCTATCAACGTCCTCTGAGCTCGTCTGCGGCAGCCGTCATGCACTCGGACCATGTCAGCACGGACTCTGGAACTGGACTGGTGCATATGGCGCCGGTTCATGGTCATGAGGACTACGAAAGCTTCAGATCGGCTGGACTCCTGCCAAAAGATATAGTCTGTCCTGTCGATGGAACTGGACGTTACGATTCGAGCTTGGCGACGTTGG
This sequence comes from Cryptococcus sp. GC_Crypt_1, assembly GCA_026538415.1. Lineage (NCBI taxonomy): Eukaryota > Fungi > Basidiomycota > Tremellomycetes > Tremellales > Cryptococcaceae > Cryptococcus > Cryptococcus sp. GC_Crypt_1. The sequence continues at coordinate 17,439 of JALPCD010000200.1, forward strand.
TCGACTCGGCGATAGCGCAACGTCTCCATGGTTTGGCGGTGCTGAAGGACGGAAACGAGGCTGTCATTCGGATATTGGAACAGTCTGGGAGCCTGCTCAAAGAGCAAATGATCAAGCATCGATACCCCTACGACTGGAAGACCAAGACTCCGGTCATCATCAGGTGAGCTGATACCCGTTTCCCCAGGCTAACGCCTTAGAGCTACGCCTCAATGGTTCGCTGATGTCAATGCGGTCAAAGAGGCCGCTGTCGCTTCGCTCGACAAGACCAATTTTGTCCCTCCGATATGTGAGTTTTAAAACCCGGTCCAAACTGATTGAAGCCCGGCATCGCTTGGAAGCTTTCATCACGTCTCGATCGGAATGGTGCATATCTCGACAACGGAGCTGGGGCGTCCCGATACCCATGCTACACGACGCGTCGGGATCCGCAGTCATCGACCACCGTGACGCAATCATCAACAAGCTTGATGAACACGGTACCGACTACTGGTGGACCGCTTCGGTTGCCGACTTGGTCCCAGGCGAAAGCGACTTGACTAAAGGCAAAGATACCCTCGACGTGTGGTTCGATAGCGGTTCCGCCTGGACGTCGATTGCCAGCTCGAGACCTGTCGAGCAACCACTGGTTGACGCCTGTCTCGAAGGATCCGACCAGCATCGAGGTTGGTTTCAGTCTTCGTTGCTCACTCGGCTCATCACGACCAAGGGAAGCGGACCGGTAGCGAAAAACCTCATCACGCATGGATTCATCGTCGACGAGCAAGGGAAGAAGATGAGCAAGTCGGACGGGAATGGGATCTCGCCCATGCAGGTGATACATGGTGACAAGGTGAGTAGGAGATGTCAGACAGCGCTGAGTGCAGAAAATGCCAGCATATGGAGCTGATGCCCTCCGTCTTTGGGTCGCCTCGGTCGACTATACCAAGGACGTTTCGATAGGACATCAGTCGATGTCTCAAGCTGCCGAGATGTTGCGGAAGCTGAGAAGCGTCTTGCGCTTCGCCTTGGCCAATGTGGCTATTGAGCCGAGCGATAAATTTGCGGAGCTGTCTCTAGTGAGCAGAATTCCATGGGAGTCAGCTGACTCCAGATCGATCGATACATGCTGCACGAGCTGGCTGTGCTGGAAGTGACCGTACGAGATGCATACGATCAGTTTGCGTTTAGTCGAGGTGAGTCTGCATAGAGACAACCGCTGAACATAGCTCTCTCGGCCATCAACTCGTACACCGCCAATCTCTCGGCAATCTACTATGATGTTATCAAAGATATCCTGTACTGCGATCAGACGACCAGTGTTCGACGGCAAGCGGTGGTCGCTACTTTGAGCCAGGTGAGCGAGGTGTCGCCAAAAAAGACCTGACGAAAGATATTGGATGTCATGCTGCGGCTCGTTGCGCCCATCGCCCCGCATCTCGCCGAGGAGCTAAACGAAGCGTCGCCTACGCCTTATGCACCTTGCATCTTCGACGCCGGATGGACAACGGTGAGTCGAGTCGGTCTGACCGAGGAGCTGAGACCAGAATCTGCCGACCTATCCCGAGGCAAAGTCAGATGTCGAAGCGATATTGCGAATCCGTACCTTGGTCCAGGCATTTGTCGAGGAATGCCGAGAAGAAAAGTGCGCAGCACCAGCAAAATGAACAGTCTGCTGACGAATAGACTCTTGAAATCTGGCTCCGAAGTGGATCTGACAATATCAAACGTCGATCCAAGCAGTGCGCTGGCACGGCATCAGGACGATATGTCCAGGTTCCTCTCGGTCAGCCGAGTGAG